>PVIC010000530.1:42916-118877 GCA_004025085.1 Thryonomys swinderianus | reverse complement strand
TCAGCAATCCTCCTGTCTCTGCCTCCCGAGTGCTGGGATTACAGGCGTGAGCCACCACGTCCGGCATTGTGGTATGTGGTGTTGATTGTTGGTGGGTGTGTCTCCACGCCCAGCATTATATGTGGTTACCGGGGATCGAACTCAGGACCTTGCGCTTGCGAGGCAGGCGCCGGAACCACTGAGCTAACCCTCCGGCCCCTATTTCTTTATTCTTGATCAAATCCCTGGTAAATCATATCACCTTAGAGTTGCTCAGTTTAAAAAACCTTATTAGTGCATATTTGCAGTTTATATTGATTACATTCATTGTGAGGAATTGATACATATACTTTTCTCATTTCTTTTTATATCCCCGTCCCCCACCATCTATCTCCTTCCTCCCTCTATCTCTTTGTCCCCTTCCTCAAATTCATCTGATGCCACACTAGCGGGAAGAAGTCATATAGTAGAAAAGTGTGTGCTGTGCGTGAAATTTGTAAGAGTCTGGTAGAAACGCGACTCCAACACTAGTCACGGTCTGAAGTCTCATCAGATCCCCCTTTCAGCATTATTGTGAGGATTGAATGAGATCATAAGTGAAGTCTGAATGAGATCATTAGGATGTAATCAGCTCCATGAGCCAGAGATTCACATCTCTTTTGTTCTCAGCTGTATCTCTAGCTTCTTGAACAGTGCTTTTTATGAAGAATTTACTTAGTAAATATTTTTGGATAAATGAGTATCTTCTGTGCAAAATAACAGCAATAGTACATTGTAGACAGGAGTAACTTCAATAAATAAAAGTTACTAGAGTTGTTTCCAGAACCACTGAGGGCAGGGAAAACCTACTCAGTAGACAAGATGGAAGAATGTAGAATGTGAAGTCATCATATATGTGTCTCAGATTTTCAGCACAAAGTCCAAAGAGGAAATGGTGTGACAGAGCTAAAATTCAAAATTATTAATTCGTACCATTTTTTATAGACCACATAAACAACAATGCTTAAAGTTTTTACTTTTGGCATTTATACTTTGGCAAGTATTTTATCACCTTCAGGATGAAATCCATCCTACATGCATGTGAAATGCAGAGACATATATGGGACATATTGTGGGCCATGGATTTAGCTCAGTGGTTCTGGTTGTCTGCCTTGCAAGTGCAAGGTCCCGAATTCAATCCCTGGTACCACATGCCACAGTGCCGGGCGTGGAGGCTCATGCCTGTAGTCCCAGCACTCGGGAGGCAGAGGCAGGAGGATTGCTGAGTTCGAGGCTTGCCTGGGCTACATAGTAAGCTCAGGGCCAGCCTGAACTACAGAGGGAGAACCTGTTTCAAAAAAAAAAAAGGTATATGTTGGTGTTTTCTCTGGATGATTGTGTTTTGAACATTTCTGAATAGCTCCATTATAGTCATTTTATGGGACTGTGGCTGTGGCTCAATAGTTGAGCTCTTGCCTGGCATGCAGGGACAGATTTCTTTCTCCATCACCACAAAAATGAATAACTTTAATGACTTCATAGCATTTCTCTGGGTGGATTTTATTAAACTGCTCCCCTCCTATTGGACATGTATGCCTTGGGAATCATAGACAACTGTCTTATACATAATATTTTTTTTTCTGTTGAATCATTTCAGTAGGAGAAACTCTGGAGAGTAAAATTATTAGAGTGTATACATCGTTATTATTTTTTTTTTTGAGACAGGGTATTGCTTTGTAGTTCAGGCTGGCCCTGAGCTCACTACATAGCCCAGGCAACCCTCAAACTCAGCAATCCTCCTGTCTCTGCCTCCCGAGTGCTGGGATTACAGGCGTGAGCCACCACGCCTGGCACTGTGGTGTGTGGTATTGATGGCTGGTGGGCGTGAGTCCCCACGCCCAGTATTATACATAGTTATGGGGATCGAATTTAGGACCTTCTGCTTGCGAGGCAGGCACCGGAACCACTGAGCTAAATCTCTGGCCCAACATCCTTGTTATTCTTAATATACATCTCCCAAGACAGGTATAGAAATTTATAAGATAACTAAAAATAAAAATAACAGATTCTTTCAACTTGCATCACCACTATGTGTGATATTTTTAAATTTAGTCATTCTGAGGTTATTAAAGATATCCTTGGATTCCACTGAAGATAGTCTTTTTCTCTGTTTCTCTATCATTGACTTGTCTCTAGGTAATTTATGTGCTCATAAATCGGTCATTCTGTTTTTTAGATGCTGAGGCTTCTTTCTGAATTGGAGTGCACTTTTCGTGTATTATAAATGCCAATTTCTTTCACACTGTACTACAAACTTTCAATCAGTTGTTATAAAAGAAATGTAATTACAACATTTTCACTTAGTTTTGTTTATTTATTTATGGCAATATGTTTCTTTGATTTTTTCCTTATTATATTGTTTAAAGCAATACTATAACATGCATTTCTACATTGTTCTATTTCATCTTAAAGTCACTTGCTAAATAAATTCTTTGTCCCCTTATTTGGAAAAGTTAAAGTGTTTTATGTATGTTTGGAATTTTTCAAAATTTTCTATTCTTTCCTGTCTCTGTGTTGGCTCTAGGACCAAGAGTTGTTTTTCTTTTTTTTTAATTGAATTCTTTATTGGTACTTTTTTTTTTTTTTTTTTGAGACAGGGTCTCACCTTGTAGTTCAGGCTGGCCCTGAGCTCACTATGTAGCCCAGGCAAGCCTGCAACTCAGCAATCCTCCTGCCTCTGCCTCCCAGGTGCTGGGATTACAGGCATGAGCCACCACGCCCAGCACTGTGGTATGTGGTATTGATGGCTGGTGGGTGTGAGTCACGACGCCCAGCATTGTATGTGGTTACCGGGATCGAACTCAGGCTCTTGCTCTTGTGAGGCAGGCGCTGGAAACACAGCTAAATCTCTAGCCCTATTGGTACATTTTATATGCATCTCACAATCACACATAACATTGGGGAATTTGTACCAGTATATGACACAAGTTAATTCTCATTTTTACCCACACCTCCCCACCCCCTATATACATGCTCTTTTATTTTCTTTCAGAATCATGTTTATTTCTTCCCCTCATTACATTCCCACACCGAATTCCCTTTGGAAATTTCCCATTCTACAAACACTGTCATACTTTCTAGAGCTCCTTTACATCTCCAGGTGCTCATATCAAAGAGAGGATCCAGTGTTTGCCTGTGATCTGTTTAACAGTTTTTGAGTTATATTTCTTTGTGTTTAATACTTTGTGTCAGATACTACTAGATTTCTTTCTTTTCAACTAGATTTCTTTCTTTTCTTTCTTTGTCCTTTTTACCATATTTTTCATGGAAATTTTATGTAGTTTTAAAAACATCATAGTGCTAATTTGATTGAAATTTTGTTAAATCTATACATTTTCTTGGTGTGAGTAGATAGTATGTTTATAATCTTTAGGCAAGTATTACACTTGCACTTCATTTTAGTTTAAAAAACTTCTGATAAGAATTGAGTTTTCTGTAAGATTAGCTCTTTTCTTGTTTAGTATAAACCTAGGTTGTTAGATTGTTTTTCATAAAGTAATAATAGCTAGTCTTTGTACCTCACATGTGTTAGTATAGTTGCATATATGTATTATCTCAGTTCATGTAAGATTCCTGAGAGATAACTACCATTCTTATCACTGTGGTAGAAGAGAAAGTGAGGTTATAATTGGTCATGTAAGTGGTCGAGACCCATGTTACTATTCAATAGTAGAGCTATGACTCACACCCAGAAATATCTGACTTCAAAGACTACTCATTAATATCTTACACTTATTACATTGAAATTATGAAAAATTAATATGGTGAAATTTAGTCAAAATACAGAGCAAAATTGGTAAAGTCAGTATTTCAACAGAGAAAAAGACCAATGTCTATCTGAAATTTGAACACAAATGCAATTATATGGTTGATCTTTAAACTGATATAAACTTATATGACGTGGCCATAGTAGGCAAAACTCCCTTCTAGAACTGAGAACCACTGAGCAGAAGGCAACTTCATACCAAAGAAAGTGGGTTTGGTAGGGTTGGTAGGTACCTGAGTGTTAGACAGCAGCAAGATGAGGTAGGTAGATCCCCAAGCCTGCAGCACACACCTATCTGGTCTTTATGTCAAAAAAAGTCACTGGTGGCAGGTTAAGCCACAGATGGGTGCTTAATCTATTTACTGTGTGTTTAAAAATATCCTCTGGGGGGCCGGAGATTTAGCTTAGTGGTTCTGGTGCCTCCGATCCCAGTGACCAGCATACAATGCTGGGCATGGTGACTCACGCCCACCAGCAATCAATACCACATACCACAATGCTAGGCGTGGTGACTCACACCTGTAATCCCAGCACTCGGGAGGCAGAGGCAGGAGGATTGCTGAGTTCCAGGCTTGCCTGGGCTCCATAGTGAGTTTAGGGATAGCAAGAACTACAAAGCGAGACCCTGTCTCAAAAAAAAAAAATATTCTCTGGGTTCCCTACAATCTGGTCCACATTCTTAAGGGAGTTGGAGACCTGAGCTATAACAATAGTCTTGTCCCTCTCTTGTCAGAGTCCTGAGGCTAAATCACTTCCGGGCCATATACACAGAGCATTTACACATTATTTAAACCTCAGAATGAAATCCAGTTCTGTTCAGTACATATATGATTGGAGATAATCATGATGGATGAACATGTAGAATCCTGTATTCTCAGCCCACATTTTAAATTGGCTTTTATACTCAGAAGTTTCCCGAGAAGCTATTACAGTAGATACAGAAAATTTATGTTGGATAAATGGTTGCATAGCAGTGAGTTTAAGCATGGTTAAAAGAACACATCTGAAGAACAATTTGAGAAGTATAGAATAGATATATAGTGAATGGAAATTTCAAGGAGATAGGTTTTAGGTCTGGTGAAATATCTTAGTCTCTCCAGCAGTGAAACTGGCAAATCCTTCCAATTTTACATCATATATTTTGAACTGTTTAAGCAGAGACAAAAGATTACAAAATAAATTTTCAAAATACATATGACATTAATCGAGATCAGTGGCTTTAAACTGTAGGTTTAGGATCAGAACCATCAACCAAGAATCACTTATTAGAAATGTAAATAGTAGACCCTGCCTGAGATAGTCAATCAGGAACTGAGGGTGGCCCTGGTAGGTGGTGCTTTCTGACATACACTAACATTTCATAACTACTAAGCTAAATACATTTTTTGTTTTTGAGACAGCATCTCACTTTGTAGTTCAAGCTGGTCCTGAGCTCACTAGCAGGGCAAGCTTTGAACTCACAGCAATCCTCCTGCCTCTGCTTCCCAAGTGCTGGGGTTACAGGCATGAGCCACCACACCTGGCATTGTGGTGTGTGGTACCAGGGATCACACTCAGCACCTTGTACTTGCAAGGGAGATGCCAAAACCACTGAGCTAAATCCCTGGCCCCTAAATACATTCTTAATGTCTCTCTACATGTAAAGTTTACTTCTTACCATTTGTCATGCAGCGCAGTATTAGGTATATCAATTAATATAATGTAAGTTGTGTTCTGCATCTATAGGAAGTTACTACTGAAATAGCAAAAAGATCTCATTGCAGAGGACTTCATCATATGGATGCTTCATGATGTGACCGTGGAGGTAGCGTTTCACCAGTACTTAAGTTGTCTTAACAGAGGCCTTGAAGCTTCCAGTACATACTGCACTGTGCCCACCAGTGAAAGACTAACTCCTCCTCACTGTGCTTCTACTTTTCCCCCCAAAGAGATGATGGCATAAGAAAAACCTGACTTATGACCCTAATGTTATTTCCTTTTTCATCACCATCCTCAATCTGAATTTAAATCTTTCAGAGATGAGAATAGATAGAGGAAAACGTTTTAATCTGCTGTACCTGGGGCGCAGCTGGTGCTGAATTCCCCTTGACACCGACCATATGCCGGCCCCACCCTGCCGTGGGCTCCTTCATCTCTGTACCTCTCACGGTGCTCGGCCCAGCGCCTGCGAGCCTGAGTGCTCAGTCATCGCTCATTAAAGGCAATGTATTTAGTTTGCTCAGTTTTTCAGGTTAAAAATATCATTATTTTTATACTCCAAATCAAGAATTACAATGACAAAATAAAATAGAGAAGAGCAGAGGACTGTCTTCCTGGCTCCCGCAACCACATGCAAACACTACTGTATTTTCATTGTTGAATAATAACTTCATGTTCCCTAAAAGTTTATTTGATTTTACAGGTTCTAATGATACAATAAATAGAATTTTACTTGTAGTGCTTATTGTTATGGTTCGGGGAATCAAATTACTCGAGACACGCAGATGTGCAGAAAGAGTGCGGCTGTTGGAGGTGCTGGAGTCCGGAGGTTGTGCTGCCGGCGTGGTCGGTGACGGGCGGGCTGAGGCTCGGCGGGATCTTAGTCTCTCTCGGGTTAACAAACTCATGTCTCTGAATTATACTATAACTCTCTCTCTCTCTCTCTCTCTCTCTCTCTCTCTCTCTCTCTCTCTCTCTCTTAGGGCTGGGGTAAGTAATTGGACATTTGTCTCAGATTTTTAAAACAAAGCAGACCGTTTTAAAAGCAGTTACAATTCCTACTTCGGAGGTATAGAAATTATTATTCAAAAGATACTTCAAGTGGGGAAAATGTATATATTATAAAAGGGAACTAAAAGATATATTAACTAGTTGCAGAGCAATGATCTTTGTTGATGAATCAATTAGGGAAATTTAAAGCCATTGGATCCCTGACTTACGAACTCAAATCGTTCCCCAGAGCTGGCTGTATCTAAGTCAATATTGCTGAAAGCTAGATGTTTACCTGGGAACACGGTATAGATCACAAGAGGCAGGTGAATCTTCTACTAACCTAGTTAACACGAATTGTACAGTGTCAGGCCAGTCATAACTTGAGCATCCACTGTATTATCCAACTTGTTTAATCATTCTAAGGAATTATTTATTTCATAAGTATCATAGGCCTTAGGATTTCTTACAGGTATATATTTAGTTATTACTATGAAATAGTCACTGCAAGATGGTTTTAATCTATTGGGAGGTAGAAGATTGAGTAGGAGAAATAAAGAGTATGTATAACAGAACTAACAAAAATATAACCATTGCTAAAGCTGGAAAACAGACTCCGGATCTCATTGTTTTGTACATTTGAAATTTCCAATTAAAAAAATAGTTTGTGAAAATGAAGTAGCAAAAGAAATAGCAGCCCCTTCGCTTTCTGAGTTTGGGCCAAAGAAGTGATCTTTTTCTAAAATTATTAAGCAAATATATATTTGCCTGGTTTCAATTCCAGTCCCTAATCCTTCATCCCGCCTCTGCTAACCATGGCAGCAATGGCCGCGTTCATTTTATACCAGTTGACAAATGTCCTTTGTCGGAGCCTGGTCAGGTAAAAATTCCTCTCATTGAAGAGTAAAAAGAGGTAGTCAGTTCTCCTGAGTCGTGTGCGTGTGTGTGTGTGTGTGTGCGCGCGCGCTCGTGTGGTAAGGGTGTGCAGTCACTGCAGCTGGTACCACGGTGGTTCTGGAACTGACACAGCCTGGTTCTCCCGCTTGGTGCTGCAGTTTTACCATGCATCAAAGGGAGGGTTTACCTTGCCAGGCTGCAAGGAAATTGCAAACGAGTGCCAGCCTGTAGTGCCCACAAGGCGCACACTGCCATTGCTACCTGTCTTGGTGGTGGAGCCAGGCTCTCCTACAGAGTGTCTCATTAGCAACAGGGGCTTGTGCAGGCAGGGAGTCCCAATTTGTGTGGTGCTTTCTGGGCACAGTTTTTATTTAGCCCATGAAATTTACTAAAGTCACACTGGATTAAATCCCCGAAATGTGCCAGTTTTTGTAGAAATATTTACACTTTTTTCTCTCCTCGTCAGTGCTATTGAACGTGTATCTGGCAAACTCGAAAGAGAAAGACAGGAATGTTTCATTAATGATACTTTCCATTTTATGCAAAATTGCCATTCATGTAATTCTTAGCATCTCTTAAGGGGGAGGGGGTGGGGGAAACACACCCGGGGCACACAGGGAGAGTGAAGAAGGGAAGGTGTTGCAGGATATGAGAGAAGTAAGCACATTGTCATTTTGAGATTCTAGTGGGATTCTGACACGGAGACAAAACACTGAAAAATAGATTAAACATGTGAATTTTCCCATAAGGCACCGAAAGAAATTTAAAGCATAGCTGAAAAGAATTCCCCTAGAATTTCAGGACTCTTTCATACCCTGAACAAGTTAATGCCAACGTTCAAAGTGAAAGACGGTGGCTTTGGTTATGTTACTCCCTCTCCTAGAACTTTTATACGCAGTTCAAGGAAAGCAGGAGCATGCCATTAAAAACACCCACGTGGCAGACTGAGACACAGCTCCTCGTTAGACTTGTATCACGTACCCGTGGCCTCTTCATCTTCTCCCTGGTCTCACTGCTGGCCCTGGCAGGTTTGTACAGCAAGACAGTTGAGTGCAGAGCAGGTGATTCTTCAGGGTAGAGTGAAGAGGGAAGGCTGTGGACAGTCATAGTGGTCAACACTAGGAGGTACTAATGAGGCAGATTTTCTACTCTGTTCTTTTTATGAAAAGCTAATAAAGGGTTCAGACTTTTTAAATCAAAACATGAGGAAAGAAGTAGATAGTCTTTACCTTTCTGACTTACTGCATCTCCCACTTTTAAGTGGTCTTGAATATGAACTTATGTTTGTACCAGCATTGAACTGTGTGCTTCACATTTTAACTGAACCATTGAAGGCCAGTAGAGAGATAATTTTATTCTCTCCCCCTTAAGGAGAAAGAAAAAAAATACTAATTTATCTGAAATCATACAGCTAAGAAGTCACGAGGTTACATTTCAAAACTAGCTATGTTTGAATTTAGCATGTTTGTCTTACTTTGTACCTCATTAACAGTGAAAACGCACTATATTTATTTCACTTATGAATATGTCCTTAAAGGTACATCCATTTGAGTATAAATAACTCAAAATTATCTTTTTTTTTTCTGAGACAGGGTCTAGCTTTGTAGTTCAAGATGGCCCTGAGTTCACTATGTAGCCCAGGCAAGCCTCAAACTCAGCAATCCTCCTGCCTCTGCCTCCCGAGTGCTAGAATGACAGGTGCGAACCACCATGCCTGGCACTGTGGTCTGTGGTACTGGTTGCTCGTGGGCATGAGTTGCCACACCCTATATTGTATGTGGTTACTGAGGATCAAACCAGGGACCTTATGCTTGCTAGGCAGGCACCGGAACCACTGAGCTAAATCTTCTGCCCTCAAAATTATCATTTTTTGGCAGAATAATACTCTATCTTATTAAGAAAAAAACCTTCTTTATCCAGTCTGGAGTTGATGGGGATTTAGGTTGTTTCCAAGATTTAGCTATTAGGAACTGAGTGCGATAAAACATGGTGCACATATGTCACTGTTATATGAATCTTGTAATTCTTTCATGTATTTCTGTAGCGAGGGAATAGCACAGTCAAATGGGGCCTCTAATACTAGTTTTCTGAAGAAACTCCATAGTTACTATACCAGTGTACATTCCCACTAACAGGAGAAGAGTTCCTTTTTCTCCACTGCCTCACCAGCATTTGTTGCTGACTAATTTTGAAATAGCAGCTATTCTTTGTGGGGTGAGATGAAAGTTCAGTGTTGTTTTCATCTGCATCTCTCAAATGATCAGTGATGTTGAGCATTACTTCATATGCTTCTTAGCTGCTTTTATATCTACCTCTGAAAAATGTCTGTTCAGGCCAGAGATTTAGCTCAATGGTTCTGGCACCTGCCTAGCAAGTACAAGGTTCCTACTTCAGTCCCCAGTAATCACATACAATACAGGGTGTGATGATTCATGCTTGTAATTCCAGCATTCGGGAGGCAAAGGCAGGAGGACTGCTAAGTTTGAGGCTTGTGTGGGCTATATAGTGAGTTCAGGGCCAGCCTGAGCTACAAAGTAATAAAAAAAGTGTTGTCTCAAAAAAAAAAAAAAGTGTTCATTTCAAATGCCATGTGTAAATATTGTATCTTTTCTCTGGTATGAGAAACTAAAGATGCAGATGAGTTCTAGAATGCATAACAGGTATTGTGAAATAGTAAATATTCAAAGGGAAAAGTGGTTTAGGGCTAAGTAATGAGGGGAAGGAAAAAATTTGATGGTAAAAAAGGGAAACAAAGCTTGTGCATATAAGGGCAGGAGGTTGTAGCGTGGGTAGGGGAAGGGGGAAAATTAGAATGAGAATTAAGCTCTGTCTTATACTGGTATACATAATGTACCAATAAAAATTCAAACAGAAACAAAAAAATGATACTATAGTAGTTCATGCATTTTAAAGAAAGAATTATTACAGGAATTTTGGAGTTCTAGACTCTTGAATTTGTAATGTTATAGGGTAAAATGTTACATAGAAAAGGACAAAAATGTATCTATATTATAATATGCCACTGGCGGATTTTGTATATCCCTAAAAGAAATTAAAAGCACTAAAAGAATTAAGATTCTCTGGACCCAAATTATCTCCACCAAATATAAAGTGATTTGATTATATCAAGTATAAATTGTCTTTTTTCATCTGTGATTTTCTGGTTGATAGGATTTTAAGTCAGAGTCATAATGAGGTTTTTTAAAAAGTCAAAGTGCTCAGTTGGGCTGGTTTTTAAATTAAAATATTAGTTTACACACACACACACAAACACAGAACTCCCTATACTGTGTAATATTTTACTCAAGTATTGGCAATTCAAAGTAATTTTCATGCATGTAACATACACATAAAATGTGGTTCCCAGAAATTCTGTTACTCAGTAAAGGCTGAATGCCTAACTTGAAGGCAACAGTCCATCTGTCTGTCCACTGCACCGCTCGTTGTGAACTTGCTGAGGGATACTGATGTGAACCCACATTTAGATTCCTGTGGCTCAGTTTTGGCTCTTCCACCACAAATTCTGAAAAAGTCTAGTTAATGAAATGCAGTAGGAAGAACACAGAATAGATACAAGCACAGCTGGTCTAGGTTACTTTTTTTGTTGTTGTTGTTGAGACAGGGCCTCGCTTTTGTAGTTCGGGCTGGCTCTGAGCTCAATAGGCAAGCTTCAAACTCAGTAATCCTCCTGTCTCTGCCTCCTGAGTGCTGAGATGACAGGCGTGAGCCACCACACCCAGCACTGTGGTATGTGGTATTGATTGCTGGTGGGCGTGAGTCTCCACGCCCAGCATTGTATGTGGAGTCCCGGGGATCAAACTCAGGACCTTGTGCTTGCGAGGCAGGCGTTGGAACCACTGAGCTAATCCTGTGGCCCGGTCTAGGTTACTTTTGAGGGACCTGACCAGCCAACAGTACTTATGACAGTTAGCTTTTTCACTTTGTTTAGACTCTGATCTTAAGGAGGAAATATTAACAGCCACACAATGACATGATTACACCTAATCCAATGATGAGGCCTCCCTGTCTCATCTACTGTCAGTGTTTGACCTATAGAATATGTTGTTTTTACAACACATAGCAAAGTGCCTAGTAATAAGTAGAGGATGAAATAGTGGATTAAATTTTTCCACCTCTTTCATTTTATAAAAAAAGTCAAATAAAATTTCATAATCAAATAATAAGAGAATAACAATGTTAATCTGTGTATTATTTTCAAAGTAGCTACTCAGAGGAGTATACTTTATAAGATACTTATAAAAAGAAGCAAGGAAATAAATCTTTCTTTTCAACAAAGTAAACTAGTTACATAAATGAGGCAATTATATGTATATTGAAATACTTTAGAAAAAATGGAATTTACATTTTGAATACTTTGTGTTTCTCTAGTATTTTGTGTGCTCTCTAGATAGGTAGATAGGTAGGTAGGTAGATGGAATCAATATGTAGATTCCTCAAAAAAAAAAGTAGAAATTCCATTTGACCCAGCTATCTTTATTCTAGGGATTGTCCCAAAAGAGAGGATATGTTTTGTACTGGGAAAAAAACATGAATGTTGGAACCAGACATCAATTAATTTCAATGTATTATCTCTGTTAATCTGGGTGTTTAGAGTAAATCCTTTGAACCTCAGTTTCTTCCTCAGAATAATGCTGAGAAGGTTTCCTTAAGGTTTGGAAGCAGTCTAGACAAAGCACTTATTCTATAATTAGCAAACAATATGTTGTAGCCAACAGCAGAACAATTTAGAGTTGGCAGTTTAGTATTATACACTGCAACAATATAATTATTACCCAGAGCTAGAGTATGAACTGTGGGATAAAGGGAATAAAATTGTTTCTTTCAAGAAAACAGGGATTCCATTATTTAAAGTACAAATAAAAGTGATTTCAACAATTAAGAATGATTTATATTTTGAGGTAGTAATATTCCTGTCTCAAACAAAAATAAAGGAAAAAGAAAAAAATGTAGAACAAAGAAGACTTTGGTCTTAGAATAGTTACTTATACAGTTGGAAATAAATTTTCACCAGACTCAGGATTTTCTAATTCAGCAATATTTGAAATTCAGATTTGTTTTTGGTAGTAAAGTCTTCCTCATCCAACAATAGCCCATATTGCTGACGACACATTAGTTATAATTTGTTTTTGCTGCAATTGCATAAATTGGGTGGGAACTGAAGAGATCACAGCTAACTTTTAATGAATCAACCTGTATTGCTATCATCAACAAAAAAATAAGAAGAGGCAAAACATAGTTTTGTAAAGAAGGGAGTGATAATCATTCAATGCTTGACTTATACTCTAAATGCAGTGAATGAAACAAAAGGGTTTGAGAAGTCACCCAAGCCCAAAAATAAAATAATTTGCTATATATCAGGCTGTGCAGCACATGAGCTTGGGCTGGGCACCTTTTTTAGTTATGTTTGTGTTTTTAGGGAGAAGGGCAGGTGTTTGACAGAGAGGATGTTGAACCCATCTATGACCTTTTGGTCCAGTAAAGTAACGAGGGGGTGGGGCAGAGAGGAGCCATCTTCAGGAGGAAAGACAATAGAAATTGAGTTTCTTAGAAGCCCCAATACCAGGTAAGTGAGGCACTGGTGTTTCTGTCTACTAAGGAAAAAAAGATTTTAATTGGGAGGCTATTAAAGACCAAATTTGTTAGAGCTAGTCAAATGGTTGAGAATTTGAGCCTTGCCATGACTGCGTTATCCTCCTGAGTGTCCTCATAAAGCCACAGATGTTCTCTTGCCCTCTGTCACCTGAGATCAAGAGCAGGTCCATGCAGATGTGTGACACTGTTTATATACAGTGTAAAGGAGACTTAGATCAACAGAGTAGATTTTAGGGAATATTACTTTTATGGTGGTCCCTGAATACAGTTACCCCCTTTATGCTCATTTTCAGAGCAAACGTAGGTGACATTTCCCCCTGAAAACTCTTTCCTTTCCTTCTCCCACTTTTAATGGTACCTCTTTTGTAAGTTAGAATGTACATGCAATAATGTATTTTTGTGCATTTTTATTTTGTCCAGATAAAAATTCCAGATTCTCTGTGTACTTAGTTTCTACATGTAAAACTTTAAAAAATAGCTTTAAATTGCTTAGTCAGATTTATTGGTCTCTTCCTTTATGGCCTAAGTTCTTGTAACTAAAGATACAGCCTTACCCTTTGGGTAGCATTTATAGAAAAGTATGCTTCTGAATACCTGGCTTGCAGAGGCCCACATGCAGATTCTACCTGGTCTTTACTTCTGTGAGGTGCAAGAGCAATTGTTCATTGATCTGGGTTCTCTTCCTCTTGCATACTAATAGGATTCTGGCTTCTTCCCCTCTGCAGCCTTTGAGAATGGTCTTTCCATGCCAGTCTCTTTCTTTGTGATCAGGAATAATGGCCCCAATGAAGTAAACTCAGAAGAGATTTAGAGAGAGATTCTAGGGAGTTAGCAATTGTAGTCTCCTAGGGAAGTGATTATGGAAAAGAAAGTGGGTTTGTTAAACATTACTGTGGTTTGTAAATATCTTTCATAGTGTCTGGAGGTATATGTGAGGAACCTACATGCTTTTCGAGAATGTGTTTTGCTTGCTGGAGTGTTTTTCTTTGGCCTCAACTCTGCCTTGGTCTTCTCCATGTGCTGTAATCTTACCAGTGCGTCTTATTTTTATGAACATGACTGTACACACACTTCTACAGCTTTCTATAATACTTATTCCCAATATCTCAGATTCTGTTTACATCTTTTTCTCATTAAAAGCCCTTCTGGTCTCATAGTGGCACACTTTTTCTCAGCCACTTAATGAACAACTACTTAAGTGAACCATGATAAATGTCTGCCCTGGCATGGTCTCAAATTAAATCCATTCTAAATGTTGGGTGGCCTAAGGAAAAATGTTTCTTATCACAAAAAATGAAACTACAGGCTCATTTTTCAGATTTGGCTAGGAAGAGCCTCCATTCATAATTCCTCTCATTGAAGGGTTACATAGTCTTGTGACTAAGAACTCAGCTCTAAACTCACTATGATGATTTAAATTCCAGTTTCCTAGTTCAGCTACTATTGTCTCTAATTTTGTGCTAGTTATTAAATTTCTATGCCTCAGTCTCCTACCTTAAAAGAATAGGAATAATGCTAACCTCATATTATTGTGAAAATAGTGTAAGTGTATGAATTCGTACACTGTCTGGTACCAAAGGTTGTAACTAAATAGTGTTTTAAGCAGTGGTCCTATAGATATTATAAGAAAAGCTTACAGAAATGATGGTAACCATGTCTGGTAATCCATCTATGAGGTTCTAGGTCCCGAGTCAGCCATTGTGTCAATCAGCGGTTTTCCTATTCTGAATATGTTCAACCCTTTCATGCAACAGTATTAAGAAAGAGGATAATGAACAGAACTGACCAGTTCGTGAGGGCTCTGTCTTCATGAATAGGTTAATATACTTCTTAGAGGACTGGGAAGTTACTAAGCAAAGAGTTAAAATGAGTTTGGCTCATCTGTTCAAGTGCACTTGTCCACTCTATCTTGCCTTTCTGTCTTCTACCTTTTGCCAGGGGATAAGAAGGCCCTTACCAAATGCAGACCTTTTGAATTTGGGCATTCCAGGCACCAGACATTTTATGACTTTTTTTTTATTTTGTAAATTAAGCAGGCTGTGTTGTCTTTATTGCAACACAAAAGGACTAAGACAATGATTGATCCTCTTCCATGACTCCTCTGGCATTATACCAGCAAAGATGCTACAAAGATGAAAAAGTCACCATTTTTTTCTCCTAAAATTCACAAACTGCAGAGAGTTATGCATATAAGAAAGAAATGAAAGTCTAGAAGGAAAGTACTAGCATAAAAGAGATCATAAGAGATCAACACAACCATTGCAAAGGAAAGGCTAATTAAGACTACCTGGGGCTCTGGGAATATTTTCTAAAGACAATGAAAGATTAGCTGAGTAATTGAAGAGTGATTGGAGCCTATCAGGCACACAAGCAGAAGAATCAATTTAGGCCGAGTAATTAGTGTACAGAGTTCTTAACAATTTGGCCTTACTGGAGGATCAAATTTGAGTTAAGGAATGGTAAGGGGAGGTGCTAGAGAAGCAGACTTTAGGGAAGTCTTCTTTTGAAAAGAAGACTTTGGGGTCCTGCTAAGAAGATGAGATCTAGGTCAGAGTTGATTGCTGTTTGTTGAATAGCTAGTGTGGGTAATAAATAGGAGCACAACTGAGAGTTCTCTCTAAACACATATTGTGGGCTGGGAGTTATAGTTCTACTCATGTTTTCCTACAGTAACATCACTTGAAGAGAATGCTTGAGTTTGGACTCGTTGAAATAGAAATTCATTTAGAAGAAGCCCTGTTACAACTACTTAGAATGGTAGAACACTTCAGTATTTTTTTAAATTTAAATACTAATTTTCATTTTCAAAGATTTATGGTTTTCTATTTTTCCAAGTCAAGATACTCTACACTTAATTGCCCAGGCTGAGCAAGTCATTATTTTGTATATGAAGAAATATTTTGCCTTTTTCTATCCAATCAGAATTTTCTTTAGCTAAGTGGATAAGAAACTTTCCCTATTACAACTTATATTTGGGTCTCCCCTCCAAGGCCTCCTCCAAACAAGGTAGAGCTGTTTCAGAGGTGGCTGAAAGTAGAGTGTGATTCATGATGCAGTGCTAGGCCTGAGAGCATTAGGATCAAGGGTGTGCGTGCTACCCGCGCCAAGCAGTCTGAGTAGGTAGAATGGGCATGAAGATGCTATCAAAATCTCTTACTGCTTTTGCTACCTTTGTGCTCCATGTGTCCTCCTGTGTGACTCCCCTCTGGCACCAGCCTGCCTCGGAGCCAGCTGATTAAGGACTGAAACCTCTGCACACTGTGAGCTAAATGAACCTTTGCCTTCTTTAACCCTGGGTGTCAGGTGTTTTGTCTCAGTGATGAGAAAAGGAACTAACACATCCCGTAACTTGGGTTCTATCTTACATATGTCTGTTTTCATTTTTCTGTCTATGGTATTTTTCTACAATGCTAAAAGAAAACAAATATCTTCCAGTGAATTATGTACTTAAGAGTCATCTTGCTTTAATTTATCTTGCACCAATCTATGGGCTACAGTCTTGTCTCTTTAATTGCCTTTCTTTACAGCTTTCTCAAAGTAGCATTTTTTTTTCTTTAAACAACTTTCTAATAAAAACCATTATTTTGGTCAAAAGATATTGACTTCAATGACTATAATCTCTGCTCTCCAGATAGTGCAACACCTTCTTGCATAAGTCTACTAAGACTACATTGATAATGGCAGTCTTTCTGTTTTCCTAGCAACTGTGCCTTGCTTCAACAGGAGCCATAAGGAAGGATCTGGAGGGCTAAGGCAGACTAGCCTGATTGTCATGTCTCTAATCTGTTTTGATGACCTCCCCCTCCCCACCCCAGCTATTATTTTGATTTGTAGAGCTTCAGCATCCTTTTATTCTTAGTGTAAAGGAATAATTAATTAGCTAATTGCTGGTAAGAAGGTCGTTTGGCTCAGAATGCACATCACTACTGTGTAGTCTTTATTTCCCCTTGCCACAGCTTTCTTCCTCACCTCCAAATGGTGGGAGCATGGAACGGAGTAGAGCTGCTTCATACGTGATGCTTTTGCCTCTATTGTAGTTGCTGCCTCACCAATAGAAAACTCAACTGGGTTACATCTAAAAATTTTAATGCTTTCTTGGTGCTCTATAAAGAGATTTCCTAAATTTCAAACTATTTTAGTAAGTAAGCAGTATTCCTATATTTGTTTGGTACTGCTCCAAAAATGATAAATTTTAATGTTAAAGATTAGGTATTGAAAGACCATATCAAGCCAGCTACCTGCTGAGTCAATATTAATTTAGCATTGTATGTGCTCATGTTAATTTCTGCTGTCTCCGTTTCTTCCTTATTTAAGAAATTCAAAGCAAGATAAACAAAAGCTAAAAATAATAAGCTTTTATATTCATATAGATCTCTTCAACTACATAATGCATAACTATATTTTCAACATACAGACCCCTACTGTGATATCAGCTCTGTATGTTTAGAAATAAATTTTATTTCCATTTTGATGCTGTAAGACATCTGTAGATTTTTTAAAAAAAATTTGGCTTCTGAAATGTATATAATTATGTAATGGGAAAGTCAATAAGAAATGTTTTTGTTGGGGATGGGCTTATGTAACATTAATTGTGTGGCTCTGTAATGGATAAAACCATGTGTGCCAATTAACAGATTATGTTGCTCTTAACAGAAATTCTACTATTTCAGTTAATAGTTAATAATATTAGATTCTACTATACACAGTAGCATACTGGAAACACTTACAATTTCCTAAGGTTTTTATATAGCCATAAAAGGCCTTCCCAAATGTGACACTGCCCTTGAAGTTATATTGCACTCTTTTGAAAAAGGGATTGATACCCACAGTGAGAATACAAACTCTGAATTCAAAATAATGTCATTTACAATATGTCCTATAAGGAAATTTATGGCTTTATCCATTTTGCCTATATAAATCCCTCTGAAGCATAAATCATAGAACAGAGAAGAAAAACATATTAAATGAGTAGCCATATGTTGACAAGAACTCAAAATACACAATTCCAGGCCATTGTACCAGAAAACCCTGAGGGTTGGACTTTCTTGGGCGTGAGTCCTGTAAACTGATACACAGTTTTTGCCTTTTGGGGAAATGTTTGCCTATCAAAACAGCTACATTATTTGAAAAGTTGCATTGATGTCAGTTCTGTGGTTTTTAACAGCTGTGGAGTAGGGAGGGACTCCAGTGAGACTTTCTACCTACACAGTGCTCATGGCCAGCCACAGCTGCTTTACGGACTCCTAATCTATAACTTATCAATTCCCAACTGATCCACATGAAATGATGGTTTGGTTCTGCTTTTAACGACTGAAGCTAAGTAGCTGAAAGGAAAGAAAAAGGGTCTCTGAAGAAGAAAATACAGCAATGATTAGCTTAAACACCATTTTTTAACTCAGAGAAAAGAAATGACAGGACAGTAGCTATTGTGTATGACAGCTTTTTCTGAGGAATAAATCCACACTCTCCCAGTCAAGAGGGGTGAACTTTCATTGTTGATTCCCCAGCTGAGAGACACTGTCCTTGTTTTCCACACTGACTTGTAAAGTCAGTGTTACACATAAGAATACTTGAGTTCTTTGTGAGTTGCTCAAATTCTGGGCTTCTGGGACACAAGGAAAAGCCAGCCAGAGATTTCCTAAGTAGAATTTATGCAAAACCTCCAACTAAGTGCCTGGGATACATACATTTTGGAAAATTGACTGAAAATGCTCCCCAGCAAGAGAGCTGAATAGAATGGGCTTCGGGGGAAACATTCTAAATGGAAACAAGATCCCAAAGCAGAATTTCCAAAAGAAAGAAAATGAATAATCAGCTTTCTTCTGCCCTTCACAGCTGCCCCTCTGCCTATTCAACAGCCAGCAGAGAAGCTGTGTTGTTCCAAGATGCACACTGGGGAGCGGAGCAGCAGCTGGCACGCAGGCAGCTGAGTGCCCCAACAAGCCCTGGGCCGGGAAAGCAGCACCCCGAGGGTGAAGGCACAGCAGAAAGGGGAGATGAGGCTGATTCTTAGGAGGGCTGGAGACCCTCACCCAGAGAAGCTCCACGAAGCAACCTCTTGGAAAGGAGACTTGGGGAAGTCGAAGAAAATGAACTGCCTCATCATCTAGAGAACATTTAAAGTTGTGTTGACCAGCACAGAACTCACAAAGGCTCAGGGGAAAGTGGTGATCTGGGGAGGGAGAGAGAGGGTGCAATTATTATTTGCAGAAAGTCCTTCACAGAGACTACTTCATAACTTGAACTGAATTCCTGCCCAATTGACGCAATGAACTCAGCAAGATTTTCTGCTGTCATCCTAGTAAATTCAGCAGATGATTATGGCTTTTTACAAAAATACTTCTTACTAGATAAGGACAGTATTAAACCTGGGTAGAATGCAAATACTTCAAAATATTTATGTAATGTTTGGTATAATAAAATAATCTAACTTTAAAATATTTTTAACTAGGAGAAAAAAATCAGTACTTAATGAAATTACCCAATTGACAGTTTATTTGCTTTAAGGAGCCTTTTTAAGCTCTATGATGGCGACTTCACTACTGCTGTGCCTTCCACTACCACCACCTAAAGCTGCTGCCAGGCCTCCTAGGTGGCTTTCAGCAGGGCAGAGCAATGAAGTAGGACAGACAGGCAAGAACCTTTGATGGCTGCTAATGAGACACTCAGCTTCCTAGAACTGCCTCACCTCCAACGAGCTTGCCTCAACCTCCAACTTTTCTTCATCTTGAAATTCTTTCCACAACCACTCTCTGATGTGTATCGCTCCCAGGACCTGCTGGGAATTCAATGAGAATTTGTTAAACAAACCTGTGAACACCTCTTTAGCGTAACACACTGAGTTGAGCCCTGTAGGCATGTACAAAAAAAAATAAAAATGAACAACACAACCCACACACACAACTAACACTATAGGAGCTGAAAGAACTGTGGAAATCAAAGCAGAGTGGGCTGGCTTTGTATTGGTTGTGATGGTGCTGCCTTCTGCTGATGCCATGTTTTCTAGTTTTCCTCGTCGTCTTTGGAAGATTCAGGAATTTACTTTAGATAAATTATCATAGAAGGAATGATGCTAAGCAGGCTTTTTTCTCCTAAAAACTTCCAGTTTCAAATCTCTTTTTCAGACAAGGGGATGCCAGAGCATGCTGGGAAGCTTCTTTTAAAACTGTATCCTTTGGCCCTACTGTCTGGGTCTGTTTCCTCGTGGAAATACACAGTATGTCTGGCAGGCTCTGTCTATGTCAATGTACATTCAGTAGTAGGTTGTGGGTTCTCTTTCTAGGATTCCAGATTGCCCAGCAGCTGGTTCTGTGACCTCAGACAGGTTGCTTTCCCATTAGAAGTCTCAGTGTTTTTATATGTAAATGAGGCTAAGAAAATCCACTCTGTTTCCTTAAGCTCTTCTCAGAACTGAATAGGAATGCCCAAAGGCATTGAGACATGGATGATATTACTAGTGCCTGATTCTCCATACACTGCAACTAGATCCACAAAGAGTGGGATGCCTGGGGGCATAAGGCAGGAATCGTTAGTTATATGAATCGCATTTACTGTTGACAAGAACAGGTTCTCTTTCTAATCCCCAGTGGACCCCTTCTGTGGACAGGATTCCTGCAGTCCTGGAGAGTGAAGGGGGTGGGGAGGGAGAGAAAGAGAGGACCACCGGTTCACTTTTATGTTATAAATGCTTTATCAAAATACAAAGAGAAAACAGCTTGCACCTGGACCTGGGTTTTATAATTTGTGTTTTTTTATTATTATTATTTTTAAAAATTGGATTAAGCCCTGTGTGAAACTGTGAATGCCCATACCCCTACTTCATGACAGGACAGCAGAGAAATCTGTTTTCAAAGGCCAAAGCTGTTTTTATTTCCCCACAGCACTGCAGTTTTTCTCTCTACTCTTCATCCCAGTGAGGCTTTTTTTTTTTTTTCTTTCTCATCATTTTGAGTCAGCAGCTAACCGGTAACAAAGGTACCCAGCTGTTCTCTGAGCTCTAATCTCCAAACAACTTTTAATAGGTATTGCCTGCCTTCCATGCGGTTAGCTGCCACAATAACATGCCAGATTGCTGAGGTATTTTAAGGAGGATTCAGAGGATTATGTGAAGTGTGGTTTTGTCCAATAGTTTAAGTATAGAATTGCTAAGATCTCCCTATACCGATCAGTTTTCCTTTGATAGGCAAGTGTGTTTTAATAGTGTGTGGCTTCACGATATTAGTGGAGCTTTCCCGGTTCACCCAAGCACCCCCAAGCAGACAGAGAGCACAGTGACGTGGCAGATCACCCTCATCACAGCCCCACTTGTCCCCACTGTAGAGTGGAGAGGCGTGGGGGTCTAAGTAATGAAGTCCACACAAGTACGTGACAGACCCCACTGATCCACCCAAATCCATGGACTTTTACCTTGGAAGAGATTCGTGAGGCATTAGGTTAGTTTTCTTGCTCTGTCAGTCCACAATATAACATGTGCCAAAGCATTACACTGTGCCCCAAAAACATGGACAGTCCACTAACAGTAAAATTATCTGTCAACTAAAATTTTTAAAGCTATCAAAAACCCATCAAAAACTCTCTTGCTCTAATGAAGTGGGTTGCCTAGCAAAGATGTACAAGTAAATACAGGATTCAGAATTTGTGCTAATCAGGACAAGAGGGTGGGCTGAAGTTTACCTTTGTACCCACTGAGAAGGTTAGTGTTTGCTAAGTAAATTAACAAACATTTGCAATGGAATATTTAAGCTACTTAAAAGGATAAATTGGTTCCAAGCATCCATTCACATGCAAATGATTGATATACTAATTATGAGCCATTCTTATCTTTTCATTAAAGCCTGATCCCTGGGCACCTCTATTAGGCATAACTTTATATTATGCTGCCATTCCAGAATGTATAGAACAGCATCTCTCAGGAAAGCAAACAACTTTATAGACTTTTCCATTTGTTTACACAGGCACCTGGGCTTCCTATGCCCAAATCCAATTAAAAAACTTAATTAAGAAACTCATACTGAACACATCCTACATGGCAGGCACTGTGCTAGGCACTGGCAATCCAAGGGTTGGTAAAATATGGTCTTTGTTGAGAAAAAACCTACAGAGGTTTAATTTCTATTCATTTTTTCCCCAGAAGTCAAAAATTTTCCATTAATGAATGTTTAAGAGACTGAAGCCCACTGGGCAGCACTGCGGACTGTGGAGAGGGGATTACAAACTCTTCAGACAATATCAAAATCCTCAGAATAACATTCCAGATTAATCTGTATGTGTTGTACATTGGCGTGCAAGTATTAATATTATCACATATTAACAAAGGGATTGTAAAAAAAAAATTTCTGTGATTGCTATTCTAATTCAGTACAAAGTAGAAAGGCCGAGAAGCTTTTAGAGGAACAATGGTTTTGCTTTGGAAGGACAGCTGTGCTTCCTCTGGTCAGTTTGAGGAGTGAGGTGATGTACTCTAGAGATTTCCAGTCATGCAATTCATAGCCCCTTGAGAATCAAACTTAGTTTTTGGTACCCTTTCTGAGTAAGCACTTTTCAGTAGTGGTGTTGAACAGCGAGGCGCAAATTTTTCTGTCCTTTGGGTTGCCTAGCTCAGAAGCTTGAGCGCCGGTATTGACTTATCTCTTACCACATTGCTGTTCAGGTCTGCCTCAGTGGGCAGCCCATGTCAGAACGCTGACCTCACCTCTGCACTCCGGTGCAGAGCGGACCATCTCTCCTTCATATTATTCCAATAGTTTCCTAAAGCTCCCTTCTTTAAGGTCTCTGTCTGTTCAGTGAAGCCTCCTTCAGCCAGTGACCTAAATCTGCAGACTCCCCTGACGGCTGACACTCCCTTCCCTGCTTCTTTGCCTTACTTTTTAGCGTATTTAACACCGTCTCACCAATTCTGTTGGTTAGACTTCCTTCCCCTATGGACAGAGAATATTATCTTTTTTGTTCACTGCAGTATTTTCAGTTCCCAAAATTGTGCCCAGAGTCTAGGAGGCATTTATCAAAAGTCTATGTAATTAATCTAGAAATTGAAGGTATCATTGTTAACCATAAGCTTGGGCCCTACTTGAAACCAAAACCTCCCTGATGTGTACACATCAGAGACTCTGAGAGGTAAAAGAAGTATCAGTTGCAAACAAAGCAATGCTACGGCCTTTTGCTTTCACGTTTTTAAAAGATGTGAGTTTATATTTAAGAAAGTGTAATTTAAATGACTTCACTGCGTTGATTTTGAAGCTCTGTTTCCCTTTCACAGTTTTTCTATTTCCTCCATCATGTTTGGGATGAACCCTTGTCCTCTTTTAACATTTAACACCACTACCTTCTCAAGCTGCATTGTAACCTACCATTCATGATGCACGATCAGAATATGTAAGGATGACACTGTAAATTTTCTCCTTAGCATCTGGAAAATGAGTGCCTCAGCCGCCCACACGGAAGGGATGGGGTATTTCTGAGATCGCTGAGCTCCCAGGAACTGGAGCAGCTACTTCTCTGCATTATAAATGTAATGCATTGTCTTAGTTACTTCTCTCTCGTTATTGAGCAAAAATACCCAACACCCAATGATAAAGGTGGAGATGTTTACTTGGCTTATGGTTTGGGAGACTTGAGTGCATAATCAGCTGGCTCCAAGTTCATAATGGCAAAACCAGCAAAAGCAATAAGGGGACCTTACCAGTGTCTCTCTGTCACTTTCATTCAGACTACTTAGGCCAATAGCCTTTTCTTCTTGGCCTTTAACACTACTGCCTGTGGGCCTAACCCCACCATGCATCAATCACATGCTCTAGATTCAGCCACCTCCGAAGTGGCTGAATCTACTATTCCTGTGAGGCTTTGGGGGGTGGGGGGGGCATCCAAGATATGTGTGCTGCTTGCTCAGGATTTTATTTCCCATTTCCAGGCCATTTTATACATTTGAAGCTGCTAGATGTGAAGTTCATGAATGAAGAAAGTGTCGGGCCTTTGTCTTCCACCTTGGTGCTATGATAGTGAACTTGATATTTCTCCAAAATTTTATAGTTTTTCTGAGATAATTGCTTAAGGATCAGTCAGCTTATAAATTTTAGGATGCTGTACTTATTAATCAGTGTAAAAGATCAAATCTGTTAGTCAAAATTCAGTTCTGGAGGTGGGACACAGGAGGGAGAGGAAGTAGAAGTAAAAAGGATGGATGTGTGATATGTACCAATACCCAAGTACGATACGTGTATAAACAGACTGTAATAATTAGTTTTTAAAATCAACATTATAAGACTAAAAAAAAAGACAAAAGTAAATATGCACTCAGTTTGTACTTCCGTATCATATAACCTCAAGAACTGGCCTCCCTCGAGAAAGGAGTTTGGCATGGCTCCCTTCGTGTTAAACACGAGGCTCTGGCGCTCGCGTCCGCAGCCCCCACCGCCATGCTTCCTGACCTGTGGCTTCACCTGCCCCTCGGGGGCTCACACGGGCCCCTGGGGCAGGTTTATTTCTGTCCTCTGATCTCTGGAGGCCTTGCATCATCTTCTCGGATTTCTGGGATTCTACACTCACCTGCCTCCTCGCTTGAGACTTGTCCTCACCCTCTGTGGGAACCGTATTACTGCGCCAGGGAGCCGGGGACCACTGTGCCTTCAGCTTTGGCCCTCTGACTCGTAATCTTGATCTAACCAACAGGAAATGCTCGCTCGCTAAGCCATATAATTGCACATTAATTATTCATAGTAATAAATATGGTTTATTGAACAATATGGACATGCCAGGAAATCTTTTAGGAATTTCCCACACATTATTGTATTTAACCTTTACAGTACCCCATCACATTTACCCTTGGTCTAAAAAAAATCTAACAATTCACATAGAAAGTGGTCAAATTGATGTGAAATCTATATAGCATGCATGTGAGTATTTATGTGTATTTTTGAAAATTAAAGACATTGAGAGAATAGGAAAAGTGTTTCTACTTGTAAATAAGAAAATAACCCTTTGGAGAAGATTTAATAGAAATAAAAATCTAGTGAGTCTGAACCAATTATTTTAAGCTTTGACTAGCACGACCTATGCTTCAGTTTGTCTTCTATGATTGCCTTTCTCAGGCCGCTTTCATATCTCTGACATTGTCTCTTGAGCTTCTTATTCTTGTCCCTGCTTTATGTCACAGGTCCCTTCCATGGCTCCTCCTGCTGCTGGCAGTCTCAGTGCTAAATATCTCTGCCTGCCTTTCAGCCTCCAAGCAGCTTAGCCATCTCTCCTGCCAGCAAGCATGACATATTCCTCTTTTCTGTCTTCTAAGTAGCTATGATGAGTACCCTGCCTGTTTTTAATTTACACCTGAGTGTTTCTCATTGTGTTGGCCACAGATCAAAGGCAGGGGAACAGTTGGAACGCTTGTTAAAATTCAGATTCTGGATCCCACCCTCCAGACTCCATTCAAGGGGCCGACCTTGAATTTTCATAATACACTGTAGTGATAGGAATTTGCACTAAAGTTTGAAAATCACGGTGCTAGATGAGAAACTGTCCTAGCATTTCTTAAAAGGGCCATATTTTGGATAAATGCCATTAAGTAAAATAGAAATTACATAGATTTCTTCATGGGGGAAAGACGTAATGCTAGAGGTTTTTCTACACAGAAAGCTTTTTATTTACTCTCATCTCTGTCTGCCAACCCTATTTCTGACAGCTGTGAGCTTTCCTAGTCAGTACTTCTTGAAGCAGAGATCCCAGGTTGCCTCGGGGCTTCTGTACAAAGATTAAATTGGTCCCATAGGCTCACAAGAGATAAATTTTGGATGATTACAAATGTTTGAGTATGAGGGGGAGTGTGTGTATATGTGTGTACACATATGCTTTGCCTCTATGTGTATATAGAGAGCTTTTAGTTTCAGTGATATGATATATATTTATATGATCTTCTGTGAGCATTACACATATAACTTTGTGTGATAAAATATAAAGAGAATCCCATAACCTCCTTCTATCTTTCATAGTTTAAATGTTCATAATAGCCTATCACATGATATAACTCACTTGTCATGACAGGCAGAAGAACCCTCAAAAGCTCAGAATGTAAAAGCTAAGAATGGATGAAATTCAGATTTGTTGTGGCTGCACCATATCTGCGTAGTTGTTGAAAGGTTATGTTTTGAGTCTACCCACCCAACATTCTAATTCTCTTGGAGTGCAAGGTTTTTGGAAGGCTTTCTATATAGGCCTAAATTTAGTCCCAGAATCACTTTAACACCAATAACAGAAGATTAAGTATGCTATGGGTTCTAAAAACAATTTTGATAGAAAAAAAGACACACATTGTTCATCTCTGAACTTAATGCCTAGTTTCTGATACCTCACTGCTCAATAAATAAGTAAATAAAGAAATGGATTAATTTTAAAAATCTTATTTGTTGAACTGTGAGACTTTGGATAAGTCATAGAACTTCTCTTCACCTCTAATTCATTACCTGTAAAACAAGGATGCTTGGTATAAAGATTAAATAAATTGATATGGACAAAAGTATTAGAATAATCCTGGCATATAATAATTCCAGTTAAGTGCTCACAAAGATTATTCTTATTAATGTCCAGGAGAAAAACATTTAGTGACTTTCATCTGTCCAGTAAGAACCAATGAAGCAGTAACTCTGCATGAAGTTTGTCAGACGAAGAAGAAGGATACAGTGCTTATCTCTATGCAGTGCAAAGCCTGCCAGGGAAAAATAGATAAGGACAGTAAGTGATGAGGAGTGGCATGCTGAACTTGAGAGAGGTGAAAAACCCACGCAGCAGGGAGTTCAGGATTTGAACATCCTGGAATACCGAGGTCTCTGGCAAGATTTTAGATAAGAGAAAGGCATAATAACACTCTCTGAGACACATAAATGTAGTTATAAATTTAAATGGAAGATTTACAAAGAGTACAAAATGGGGACCAATAAAGTGATAAGGACATGGACATAAAAGTTCGAATGTAAGGTTATAATGGTGCCATATAGAAAAGTGGCAGAGGGAAAGGAATGCGGGGATAGAACGTATTGAATGACGAGCAAGAATATACAAGGGCTTGCTTGAAGTTCCAAGTGACGGGTTGCCGAGATGGATCCCGAAGCTCTCGAAAATTACACTAAAAATACCACAGAAAAAAAGTATGTAAGCACATTTAACATGGGGGGATTCTAAAAATAGGAAAAATTTTCCGAAGAGAGGATGGTTGGGATGAAGTCTGAAACATGAGCAGTTTTCCAGGTAAAGCATGAAGGGATAGAGAAGGAAACAAGGGCCTTAGCAGCCGGAGCACAGAAAGGAAGGACAACAGGAAGCTGGGTGAGGGTGATGCAGTGGCAGAGGCCTGAGAAATCAGGTGGTTGCTCAGCCTTCACCCTGTTGAGATGGAAAACTGCAGAAAACCTTGGAGGACAGAAGCAGCTTGATTAGGGCTGCACTGTAAGAGTTCCAGAGGATAATCTGTGTAGAATATGTTTAATACCATCAGAATAACCTCAGTGGTCCTCCCGGGATGCTTAGACATCTCCAGTCTGTGGGACCCCTTTGCCTTCTGGGTAAAAGAACCCAGTCCTGATGCCTCCCTTCAAATCTGTGTGTTTTCTGACCTTACAGTTCTCCTGGTTAGCTCAAAAGCAGTTATTAGAATTTGAGTTTTAAACTGGCCTCCAACCATGAAACCACCAAGAGTTTCAATTTAATTTCCCTTTCATGCCCGTTCACACCTTGACTCCTTTTGAGAAAGACTAACTATTGATACTGATAATAAGCTCATTTTATGCTTTAGAAGGAAAAAATGCTCAGCTGAATTCACTATTAAATACACTCCTCTCATGATGAAGTCTACATTTAAGTCAGGCTCCTATTAGCTCAGAAAAAGAGTGTCCACTGAGGTATGAAATGTTTATTGTAGCTGGTTCCTGCCAGCACTGCCAAAAGAGAGATAATATTTTCAATGGCCAAAAGCCGCAATGCCCAAGACATGAATTATGTATGCCTGTCTCTTTAGAACAAATCAACATAAATTATCCTATAGGGCAAAATGCAAGAATTGGGGGCCCTGACAGAAATATCTTGGTATTCTCAGCATTGGAAACTTTAGGATTTAAAAGTAGAGCCTAAATGAGATTCCAAATCACAATCTTCAATATTTCAGGGGGAAAGGGTAGGAATAAGCAGTGACCTGCATTTCTGAACATCATCAGTCAAGATACCGGTAATCAACACATGATTATTATTCTCATCAGCCCAAAGCATGAAAGTAATTGAGTGAAAAAAATCCTTACATTACGTGAAATGATTACTGCCTTTGAGCCATAATAAACAATGATCTCGCCCTGGTGCTAGGCAGCAAAACAAATGAAAGCTGCCTGCTGCTGGGGCAGTGCCAAGCCACTGCCAGATCCTACTGCCACCAATCCCTCTAGGATCTGATTTTGTTTGAGGGATGTGCAGGCACTGCTCAAATACCCCTTTTAGATCCAGCACTTGGCTCACAGGGGCAGGTAATAAGCTCCCTGGCACTCTCCAGCTCTCTAGGACATGTTTGCCTCCCTGGCTTCCCAGCGCGTGAGGGGCCCACGAGGAAGCAGTGATTGTAGAATGCAGAGACTCACTCGCTGCTTTCAAGTAGAAGTTGTCAGACCAGGCAGATAGACAAGAAGAAGGCAAAGCAGGCACGGTCTAGGCAAAGGGATTACAAAGAGACATGCCCAGAAAGCGAGGCTGGATATCAACACAGGATCTGAAGTCTGCGCTGCTTATAGTCTGACAAGGTTCGGTGGGGTGGAGGAGCCTTGAGAGAGTTCTAGAAACCTCCTACACTCGGAACTGCAAAAAGCCATTTTATAGGAAGGCTGTAATTAACAGATTAGGTCTCAGTCTCCCTAGTCTTGCCTTCCAAGGCAGGGCCAGCTGCTGACACATAGCACCTTTGTATAAATTAGGTGCCACCTTGTCTTGCCTCATAGACTGGTTGTCCTCGTATAGAGCAAAACCTTCACAAATACAGGAAGAAGATCAAAACAAACTTACATTTTTTAAATCATGCAGGTTTACATAAAGGCATCACATAATACATAAAGACTTCAAATACATAATTATTAAAAGAAGGGCCACTTCCAGTTTTAGTTACAACATTTAAAAAACTTAATGGAGATCACTTCTATCTTTTCACTTAAAAATGCTAAATAGCCCAGAGACTTAGCTCAGTGGTTCTAGCGCCTGCCTAGCAAGCACAAAGTCCCTGGTTCAATCCTCTCCTGGTTCCTTGCTGGGTATGGTAACTCACGCCCACCAGCAATCAGCACTACATACAACAATGCCAGGCGTGGCAGCTCATGCCTGTAGTCCCAGCATTCAGAAGGAAGAGGCAGGAGGATTGCTGAGTTCTAGGCTAGCTACACAGTGAGCTCAGGGCCAGTTTGAACTACAAAGCAAGAACCTGTCTCAAAAAAAAAAAAAAAGCTAAATAAACTGAAAATTAATAACTTCTACCATTACTTTTTTTTCCCCCTGGTACTGGGGATCAAACTCGGGCCCTTATGCTTCCAAGGTAGGCAGAAAATTCATAACTTCTCTTGAATCTATCAGAAAATTAAGAATACAAAGCAAATTAACACCTCAAAATCTGGGAAAATAGTTAAATTCAAAGAGTCTGTGTTAGCTACCCAGAAGATACCATCAATTTCCAAGAAAACATGAAAGGTAGATTTGATGAACTGTTAAATGTGGAATACAGAGTATCTAAAGATTGGAGAAAAAAAAAATTCCGAGAGCCCCAGCCTCGGGAGACACCTGTTCTGCGTGAGTTTCCCTTCTCGGAGCTCCAACCGTTCTCACAGAGGAGACCCAGAATGGAGCCTCTGCAGGTTGCTGGGGGAGAGGAAGCTATTAAATAATCCCAATGCATTTTTGTAGTAATTGTCTGCTATCAAAAGAAAAACTAATACCAGAACCTTACTCCACTCGGAGAAAGGAAATTTATTTCTCTGGCGGCTGCACTTCTGGGCTTTTCTGTTTTGCCTGGATGTGAGGAAGCTAAGAAATATGAGCAAGAGCCAAACTCAAGAAATACAGGTCCTAAAAGACTGAGATTTGCTCCTAAGATTATAGATTATAGTTCCTTTCCAGCACTCTAACACCGTGCAAACAGGGTTTCGGCATAATAATAGTTACTGCTGAAAAAGAAGACAAAAAGGATTTAAAGCCTCACATACTTAAAAATACAGCAAAAGTCAAATTTGCTTCCACATAAACTTTAAATCTATAGGCAAAAGCTTATTTACCTCACCTCCTATTGCCTAAAATATCATGTATACTTTTTAACCCCCAAAATTCAAGGTACTGTAAAATGTAAAAATAAACAAATTCTGCAGAGAAAGCACATATTTGATTACATGCAGATGTAACATATGTTTCCGAATTCTCAGTGAAGGAATTTAAAATAATTGTAATTAATATATTAAAGGCTCTAATAGAATATGTGGAAAACGCAACAGAGTGTACTTGGAACAATGAAATCTGAGAGAAATAAATCTAAGGAAATCTTGGAAATAACCGGAGTGAAGGGCTGCCTTTGATGATCCCATTAATAAACTAGACACAGCCAGGTGTGGTGGTTCCAAACCCATTTTAATGGTGTTCAAATAATATAAACTGTATGATTCTCTCAGAGCATGGTGGAATTAAAATGGAAATCAACAGAAGAGTGATCTCTGAAAGTTTCAGAATGTTTATAAACAACTCAAAAGCACAGGGATCAAAGAACTCTGAAGGATAGGTATAAATGTTTGGAACTAAATGAAAATGAAACTTTTCATAATTTGCAAAATGTAGGGAAAGTAATGTTTCCAGGGCATTTTTGAGCATTAAATGCATTCATTACCAGGGGCTGGGAAAAGCGGAAGAGGGGGTTGGTAGGGAAAGGGCAGTCAGTGTGTACTGAATTCTACTTAGACAGAAGGAAAGAGTTCTGTTGTGCTACCGCACAGCAGGGTTACTATAGATAACGATAATGTATGTTTCAAAAAGCTGGAGGATACTATTTGGAATATTTATAATATTCAGAAGTGATAAATGTTTGAAAAGATAATGTTCACCCTATTTCAACATTGCACAATGTACACATGTAGCAAAACTTCAAATGGTATCCTGAAGTTTTTGTTCTTGTTAAAAATAAATTTAATTTTAAAATGAATATCTAATATCAAGAATCTAAGCTTCCACCAAGGAGAAATATCAGGCAAAAAACAGCTTATGCATAAAGAAACAGAAATATATTTTTTAAAATATTAAAGTATAAATCAGGGCAACTGGAAACAAAAGAACACTAGAACGGAGTCAAGGCACCCACATCTGGCTTTTAAAAATGATCAGTAAGACTGATTTGAGACTAACCACTAAGAAAGAGAGAAGACACAGATTACCAATATCAAAAAAGAAAGAATACTTATCACTACAGCTCTCAGGAAGACTAACATGAGATAAAGAACAGGAATTCATCTTTTTGTACAAATTTGATATTTTACTGGAAGTGAATGAATTCCTTGAAAAGTACAAACAAGGAACTGATGTAACTGATGTAATCTGCCTAGGCCTGTATTTATTAAATAAATTTAATAATAACTTCCCATCAAGTTCAATAGGCTTTACTGGTCAATATCACCAAACAGTTTAGAAGCATATGGCCCTTCTCCATAATCTCTAAAAGACAGAAGGAGCTCATCCTATAAGCACAATACCCTAATACCAAAACTCAATAGAAAGAAAGGCTGTGCTCAAAGCATGCAGGCTCCGTTCCATCAAGGCTTATTTACCCACTTAGAGAAGAACTGTATGATCTAGACCATGCCACAAACTTATAGGGAGCCCGTTATCTCCCAAAGTAACTGGAAGCATCTTCCACTCCAGTGGTTCCCATTCTCAGCCGGTCTTACACTCACTGGGGACATTTTCCAGGCCTCTCTGAGGGAGTCCTGTTTAACTGGCCTCAGGTACTCCCAGGCATCTTACATTTAACAGATTGTTCTGAATGATTCAGCAGATTGGCAGAGTTTAAGAAATGCACATCTAGCCCCTGTCCTCATTTGACAAACAGGACCCTGAGATGCAGAAAGGCAGTATAATTTGCCAAAGATCACTCCCAAGTGATTGCAATCAACTAAAGAGCTGAGCACCAAACTTAAAATCTGGCAACTAACATGATGGATGGATGGATAGATAGATAGATAGATAGATAGATAGATAGATAGATAGATAGATAGATAGATAGATAGATAGATGGCACCATTCAGATAGGTGTTTAAATGTTTTTGTAGTCTTAAAAGCTTTACGAAAAATAAAAAGAAAAAATTAGGAATTAGCTATAACTACTGCTTCAAGATAAACTAAATATTTTATGTACCTAGATCTTTCAAATTCAATATTTCTTGACTCACAGATTAAGTGTGTCTCATTATGCTTAACTATCAGTTGTAATATTCTTTATCATTGCCTTGAGTTTAATTGATAATTTATTTCCACAAACAATACTATCGAAAGCCAAGTTAGGATACAGTTTTCTTGTTTTTTCCATGATTCCTTGTCCAGTACTCACTAGCCATACATAAATTCGCTAACCCATCACTAAGAGTGAAAACAGAAAATGCCCTGTGTCCCTAAGATTTGAAACTAGTATATGTCAACCTAACAGTTTCTGATTCTGACTGGAATGTCATCCCTATCAGATAAGAGCCATGTTGACCTTATTACTAGCCATCCTGTTAAGAAACCAACTTCCTTTCAGTACATTAGCATTTCCTTGGGAATAACAGGATTTTTGGGCTGAATATTTAGCTCAGTGGTTCTGGTGCCTGCCTAGCAAGCGCAAGGTCCCTGGTTCAATCCCTGGTAACCACATACAACAATATTGGGCATGGTGACTCATACCTACCAGCAATCAGTACCACATATCACAAATTCTGGGCTTGGTGGCTCAAGTCTGTAATCCCAGCAGTCGGGAGGCATAGGCAGGAGGATTCCTGAGTTCGAGGCTTGCCTGGGCTACAGAGTGAGCTAAGGGCCAGCCTGAAATACAAAGCAAAACCTTGTCTCAAAAAAAAAAAAAAAGAAAAACAGGATTTTCAATCCACACTGTACATCAGATGGTATGTTCTAGACATTTGGGGATATTCAGCACTGCATTAGAAGTCTTGGATATGACACCGAGCCTCAGTCCAGAGAACCATCTAACTGCATACTGCTAAGTTTCATGTAACTTTAGATTCCATTTGAAACCTAAAGCAGTTTCCTTGGTATTTGCCAGAGTGCAGGGAGAAAGAAAATTAAAATTAGGAAATTATATTGTTGGTCACAAAATTAAAATCAAGTGTCATTTTTCCAGGGAAGCCTGCTTTGAACCTCAGGAGAGATAGATTTGCGTGCCCCTGGCATCCTTTTTTCTTCTATTTACTCTTCTTCATAATGGTCTGCAGAGTTTCTGATGAAATATCCATGTGAACATTAGACCTCCTCTTCTATAAATGCAGAGTCTAAATCTTTTTTGCTCCCCCATTGAATCTGAAACACACAGCCCAGTTCAGGGTGCAGATGTAAATAATGAAACAAATGCATGAATACTAAAGACTTCCTGCAGAAAGAACAGCTATTGTCAAGTAATCAACTGATAATAAATGATGACAAGGCCTTGAGGAAAAATGAACCTTTCAGTGCTGTTTATGGGAATGTAAACTAGTATAACCACTCGCAAAATAAGCATGAAGGGTCCATTTCTTCAAATTTGAGCTTCAATGTTCTTTCAGTGATTTGTGGTTCATAGCCTTGACAGAAAAAGGAACAGGATTTAAGATGTTTCAGTATTGTAGTATCCCACAGTATGTGTTCCCTCTGTGCTTCTGTGGCAGTCAGCATAGGGTTCTTTTGCTGCATTCACGTGGAAATCATGAATTGACAAACCACCCTGAATTCACCACGTGGCACTAGACAGTGCTGGATACCAGAGGCCAACTTGACCTGGTGGCATTCTGTGTTGGCTGTGGGTCTCTGGAGCTCTTCAATGCTAACACTCTGGGCACTTTCCTTGTAACAGACCTGTGGCACAACACAGAGGGAGCTAGTACACAGAAGGGAAACTTTCTAGCAAAAACCAGAGAAGTACCTGGGGCGCTGCCTCTAGAGCAGCCGGACACTGTGTCAGTGAGGGCCATAGCTGATACCCAGACATCTTCCTTCCAGAGGGCTTGCTGTGAATATTGTGTGTACAAATAAAGTGTCCAGATCCCTCCCTTCCTGATCAGAGCAGCTCTAGCTTACCCTCTCCATTCTTCAGAAGTGCAAACCATCCTCCAGAGTGAGGGAAGGGCAGGAGGGGGACGATGCTGCTAGACTGGCTGCACTCCTGTTAGAGTGGACATGGCAGATTCATAGTCAGGAAGGATGGTAAAACACACTGTCCCAGGCCACTGTGGGGGTTGGGAGGGCAAGGAGCAAAGGGAAGCAAGGGAGAGGAGTGCTGTGGCTGTTGGCCAAGGAATATCCCCTTTTCGGTAGACACAGGGAAAAATGAGACTTGGGAACTTCTCATCTTACGTCTAGAATTAAGTTTTTAACGGGTTTCCGTTGGAGGGCTGAAAAAATGTATGGTTTCCATAGGCAGAAGTAGAGCGTTTTAGTAGCTCTACTAGAAATAATTCATGTAAGACATGCTTTGGCTAAACTTGGGCAGAAAAATTAAATTCCATTAAGGACAATTTGTTATTCTAGCTCCTGCCCAAAAAATTATCTCTTACTGATATATTTCTGTGTTGTTCAGAACTCTTAAAATAGGAACAGAGAGTAAGTAGCATGAAAGACTCCAGTGCATTCTGAATCAAAGAATTTCCATGTCTCCTAGTAAATAACTTAATGTATAATTTTGACAATTAGTGTAATTCACCTTGGAAACACTTGGTTTCTACTTACTTGCTCTATGAGATTTACCTTTTTGAAATACTAACAGTCTCTCAGTATTCTATATATTTTAATTAGACTATTTGAAGAATTTACTAAGTGATAGTTAATTAAAAACATTTAATTTGTACATAGTTAATTTCCATCCAGTTCATCTTCTTTGGTGGTATAGCTCTTGGAGTGGTCACACATATCTAGAGCCTTCTGACCATCATCACAGAATATCTCCCACAGACTCTCCTGATCCAGGGCTTCCCAGCATGGAATTACTATGTCATCCAACAGTCCAATGAGAGATGTGAAAATTTATGTTCATAGAAAAACCCAGACAGTCAGCAATACTTAAAAATACAATATTCATAATTATCAGGAAATTTAAAAATATAGAGATAAGCAAAGTGCTATATTTTAATTTATTGTTCCACAGTAAATTATGACCTAGCATAGAAATTGGAATAACAGGGGGCATCAGCTGCCTATTATTCCTCACAGTCCCCAAATTAGATAATGGAAGAACAGTTCAGAGGACCTTTGCCTTGATCTAATGCCAGGCACTCGAATGCAGTTTAAAAATATCCATATATTCTTCTATTTTCCAGTTTACAAGCTTGCATACAACAGAGAGGCTTAATGGATCCATGGTAAGAATCATCAAAACAATGAATAGCACTTGTATCAAGAGACTATAACATAATTAGAATCTTAAAAACATGAAGGATTGTAATTTTTGTCACTTCTTCCCCACTGGTGAGTTGTTCTTTATTTTTTCTCGCTCAGCAGGCTAACTCTAAAGAATGACTTAATTTTCCCAGTGCTCAAGCGCACCAATAGTGTTCATTTATTTCTAAGGGTGACTTACTAAGTCCTGGAGACCAACTTGCTGTAATTTTCAAGTGGTAACCACATCCCGCACAGTGAGGATGAAGAGACTCTACACATTAGAAATGAGTGACATGTGGGCTTGTAAGCTGTCAGGCCTGAAGAAATTCACTGCAGAAATGCCACAGCAGAACCTCAGAGCATCTACCTCTTTACCTTAGCATTATGACGTTTGTTATCTCTAGGAACTGAAACAGGATTAAAAGAAAATAAGGACCAGGAAAGCCCCATTCTTTAGCTAGACGTGTCTTTCACTTCACAACCGAATGACTAGCTAAAATACTATCATCTCCCAATTTGCTGTACTAAAAGGATAAAGGTAATAAATGTCTTTGAACTTAGAGACTTTCAACTCCAAGTTGAAATCTGGGCACAAAATAGGAGAACCAGATATCCCTTCTCTGTGGGAAGTCTCTTTTAGCAGGTGAGCACCCTGCCACAAAGCAGAGCACCGGCTTCTAACCAGAAAGCTGATGTAGACATTAAGAAACTGAAAGGCAGACTATCAGCTTTTCGTCATCCTCTGCCCACTTCTTGTACATTCCTATGCACAGTGTATTTGACAATTGTTGGGAATAGTGACAAAAGCACAAAGTCATACATTTGTTGGATGATTGATTGATTAGTACATGGAGTTATTCTGATCCAGGCTTGGGAACAAGAAGAGGAGAGTAAAAGTGAAGAATTGAAGGAAGATCAGGTTTAACAGGAGAGGGCAGAAATATGGAATTATATATGTCAAAATATCTTATCTATTATTATCTCTAAAATGAGATTGTGACTGGTGACCCCAGTACTCAGAAAAGATGTCAAGATGAGATGTGTTCATAGGGTTCCCTATCTCTCAAATGTGTAGAGCAGTAGTTCTTAGCAGTGGATCCTGGGCCAACATCGACTGTATGGCTAACTGGGGAGATGGCGATTTCTCAGGCAGTCTCCTTGGCAGTTATGCGGTCAGGTTCACGTTCAGGAATCTGTGTTTTAATAACTGCGATGCCTCCTAAAGACCAGAATAACAGGAAAACCAGAACTTAGAAAGGATGGTGTTTGTCTTAATATTCAGTTTTAGATTGAGAATTTCAGAATGGAAACATCTCAAGAGGAAAGAAAAGAAAGCAAGCTTCTCAGGGATATATTGGGTGTCGCCAAGGGCAGCAGCAGATACAAACAAATGATCTTGAAGAAGTGTCAGACTCCAACTAGAATAACTGTGGACTGGTCTTGAAGCACAGCTGTGGAGAGACTTGGCCAAGCAGGATGAAGCAGCTGTCCAACCAGGAGCTGCTGCCCTGGAGGGATATTTTCCAGAACTTGAGGTCAGGGTGAGTAAGCAAGCTGAGAGTATGAGACCAGAAGTCTACTCTCCTCCCTGTCTGTGAGTAGACTTTGGTAAAGATGATACAGAGCCCAGGACCTAGAAGACGCTGACTCTGATGAACAAATGCTCCTTTTGTAAAATCATCACAAGCTGAAAACCTTTTTTTATCACATGCTAAAGGCAAGATGCACCAACATTTTAAAAACTACCGCATTCTCTCAAGAATATGGTAGACTTGAAGTCAGCATGGTGCGAACTCCCCACTCTTATAGCCTTCCTGACTGTGATTCGATGTGTGTGAGCTTTCTTATATAGGCCTCTCAAAACGTCCTTCCCCCATATCTTCCTGTGGCCTCTACCTTCTGGTAGGCAGAAAGAAGAAAAGTAGCATTGCTTCTCGGCCTTTTGGCTGAGATCAAGTGTAGAAAGAAGAAAAGTAGGAAATGTGCTTTTTTCTTAACTTGGAAAGGGAAACCCAACATGCTTTTCTGAGGATCTAAACCAACTTACTAGGGAAAGAAAGAGGGGGTTTTATTGATACCACTCTGCTAAATGAAATTAATCACCAAGTTCCATAGAGCCTGGAAGAAAAGGTATATTTCCTAATCCTCTGACTATAAGAGTGCCCCACATAAGTCTGTGGCTAATTTTAAGAGGCTTAGGGTTGCCAGCGGAGATCAACATCTCCCTGGTTATGCAGCACAGGGGCAGCACACGCCACTGCCTTGGATCTGAGTTTCTGCCCTGTCCATGTCTTCTTGATGTCTAGCATGAGAGGCCTCCTGTCGGACCAGCCCTCTGGCCAGGAATGCTGTCAGACGTGCCTCACCCGTGGCTTCCTCGCAGTTTGTGATCACAGCTAAACCCTTTAATCTCCCTGGTAAAATGACAGTGTGCAGAGTATCATTCCTGATGGTCGTCAGGAACCACTGCTCACATGAGGTAAAATCTCATCACTTCTAATACAAAGGAGTAGGAAAGTGACCTGGATAACTTCACTCATTAGCCTGACCTTCGAATTGAAGCACCCCGCATTAGAGTATGTGAAGCAAACTTAATTCAACATTTGGTGGGACTGCCAGAGGATTTCTATCAAATAAGTGCAGGTATCTTTCTGTTCTTCTAGTTTATCAGTTATACTTCCATATTGCCAAGTCTGATCTTGTCACTCTTTTCCTGCCTGCCTATAAACTCAAATTCCTGCCATTCTCATAACTGCAGGACAGTTAGCATCTTATCAAATAATTCATCTGGACCTAGAAAGGAATTTTCATTGGCAGACATTTTTCCTTCATTCCATGGCTTGGAAATGATTGAAGTGTATCCCCCCCAGACTGATGTGTTGGAAGCTTGGCGGTGGGAAAGGTGGTTGGGCCTGCTGAGAGGCCATAAGGTCGCAGGGGGGATAGTTCACCCTCAGAGGAATTAATGCTGCTCTCTCAGGGGGAGTCACTTCTTACAAGAGTGAGTTTTTTTTTTTTTTTTTTTTTTTAAACCAAGGCTGGCCTCGCCTCTGTTTTTCCACTTCCTGTATTGTCATGTGACCTCTCTTTCCCACACTCTCCTCTCCTGATGCCAGTCAAATGAAGTCCAGGCAGAAACTGGCTTCATGCTCTTGAACCTCCAGAACTGTGAGATAAATAAACCTCTTCACTATATAAAATACCCAGCCTCAGATTTTTTATAGCAGTAAAAAAGAGACTACTATATCTCCCTAAGAATAATTCTACAGCCAGTTCATCCTTTATTATACCATAAAAGATTACCTTCACTTCCTCACTGATGGTTTAAAAATCAACTTACATGGATCGTTATATTTCATTTCACTCTGTATTTTTATTTTCATTTAATTTTTTCCTCAGTGCCAGGATTCAAACTTTGGACCTGTACTTGCCCAGCAGGCATGGCTCCACAGAGCCAAATCCCAGGCCCTTTTCATTTCACTCATGATTCTCTTCAAAGCCTCTCTATTTACTTCCTAGGCCAGTTGACTGATCTGCCACTGGTTTTGATCCAGCTCTTCTTCACAAAATAGGTTCTACCTATAGATGATAGATTTTGTAAAATAGGAAATATTCAAAGGGAATGTCTTGGGGGAACGTAATGAGGGGAAAGAATAAATATGATTCAGAAAGAAAAAGAAATACCATGTATATAAGGGGTGGGGATATGGGTGGGTAGGGATATGGGTAAAAATGAGAATTAACTTGTGTCATATACTGGTACAAATTCCCCAATGTTGAGTGTGATTGTGAGCTGTATATAAAATGTACCGATAAAGAATTCAATTAAAAAAAATAGGTTCTACCTGCTTTAGTACTAAAATTCCACTGTGAGCCTTTGAACACTAGAAAGTTAAGGGTGGGAGGTACGGTGGCCCATTTAGGTTGGTTTGTACCAGAATTCTGTGGCACACTGTTGAGCCCAGAGTGCTCTGTAGCTACTTGAGGATGCCACAGGGGAGAACTCTGAGGAAACACCTGAGCACACGGGACCCAGAACCTCCACCCTCATTTGGACCAGAGAAACTGGGCTTCTCCCTACTTTATACATTGAGCTTCCACTCAACATTTTATTTAAGGGAAAGAGGAGACAATTGCTCAGTTAATAGTAGTGCTGAAATCAAGGATAAATGAATGAAAACTCACACATGAGTGCAAGGTACAAACCATGTTAGGACAGAGTTGTGTAGACTCAAATACTTTTATAAATCAGATAAACTAATTTTCTACAATGTTATATTTTGCTTATATTTGTGAAAACTTCATTACCTAATTTTAATGAATATATACATACTACTGTGTATAATGTAATGATTTTGAGAGTATTCAGAGACATATAAACAGCATCACCAATGATCCTAAAACATTCTTAACACTCCAATGAGAAACCCCACTATTTGTTTTATTGTGGTATTAGGAACTGAACCCAAGGCCTTCATGCTAAACTCTATCCTCAGCACCTCTTGTTTTCAACTTTGAGATATGGTCTCATTGTCACCAAGTTGCCCAGACTCAGCTCAAACTGGCAATCATCCTGCCTCAGACCCCCAGAGTTCTGGAATTACAGGACCATACTGCTATGCTCACGACTTCAAATTTGTTCCATGCACTAGCTCCTTGGTTGGCCCATTTCTGCTTCTATGGATATTTGACATAAATGAATTATACAGTATGTGGACTTCTGTGAGTTACTTTATTCACATTATATGCTTCATCCATGTCGTACCCCACATATCAGTACTTTGCATATTTAAAGGTATTATGAGATACAATGCTATTAATATTCACATGCAGGCTTTTGTGTAAATATATCTCCTAGGAATAGAACTAGTTGCCATCATAACTTTTTGAGGACCTGTGGGACGGTGGTGATTAAGCATAGATCTGCCAACCAAATAGCTTGAGAACCACTAATAGGATTAATAAACAGATTTTGAGGTATAACTAGGTGGGTCATGGAGACTTAACCTTGGGTTTTATATCTGCTCCCTGGCTCCCCACCCCCTATTTGTGTCTCCTGCTGTGTTTCCAGGTCACTGAGACCAAACATCTTTGCTCTGCTGCGTCTTCTTGCCATGGACTGAACCTCCTAAAACTATGAACCAAATTAAATCTCTCCTTTGAATTTGGATGTCAGGTATCATATCTCAGTGACAGCAAAGCTAATTAGAAGCAAACTCTTCTCTAGGGAGGATACATTGATATGTGAAGGTGCCCATGTGTGCATATCTTTTTATTATCTGTGATTATCTGTCTTGTTATCACTGTCATCCATGTATCAACAGTATTTTGTTTTGCTTTTTATTTGTCTTTCCCTGATGACTAAAGAAAGTTGTGTATCTCTTCATATACTAAGGAATCATTTTTATTTTTTTTTGGTGAAATACCTGTTCAGATTCTCTTCCCATTTTTAACTTGTTTATTTCATATTTTATGATTGAGTTATAGGAAATCGGTATATAGTTTAGATTTAAGTCCTTTATTAGAAAATTTACAAATGTTTTCTTTCATTCTTTGGGTTGCCTATTGACTTTGTTAATGTTGCAAGTTTTCCATTGTGATAAAGGCCAAATTAATTTATTTGCCTTTTATTTGTGTTGTATATAAAAAGGTTTTATCCAACCTGGGATCATGAATATTTAACTATGTATTTTATTCTAAGGCCTATATATTTTAGCCTTTACATTAAGGACTATGACTAATTCAATTAGCTTGGAAGGTATAGCATATAGGTCCAATTTCATTCTTCTTGATATAGATGTCAAGTTGGCCTAGTAATATTTGTTGAAAAACCTGTTGGGCCCATCTTTGGCTTTTCTTGGTACCTTAGTGAAAACCAGTGGATCCATTTCTATAATTCAATTCTATTCCATTAGTTGATATGTCTGTTCATATACCAGTACCATATTGTTCTTTTCTTTGCTTTTTTTTTTTTGAGTACCAAAGATTGAACTCCAACTCTTGTGTGTCTAAGGTTGGCTCAATGCCAGTAGAGCTAAATCCCCAGCCCCAGTACCACACTGTTTTGATTACTGCACCATAGGTGCAAGTTATGAAATCAGGAAGTGCTCCCCAACTTTTTTTTTTTGAGATAGGGTCTTGCTTTGTAGTTCAGGCTGGCCCTGAGCTCACTATGTAGCCCTGGCAAACCTCAAACTCAGCAGTCCTCCTCTGCCTCCCAAGTGCTGGGATTTCAGGTGTGAGCCACCACACCTGGCATTGTGGTACATGGTACTGATTGCTGGTGGGCATGAGTCATCATGCTGGGTTGTATGTGGTTACCAGGGATCAAACCAGGGATCTTGTGCTTGCTAGGCATGCACCGGAACCACTGAGCTAAATCTCCAGCCCCTCTTATAATTACTTTTTTAAAAAATTTAATTCTTTATTGGTGCAATTTATATACATCTAACAATCACACATAACATTGGGGAATTTGTACCAATATATGACACAAGTCAATTCTCATTTTTACCCATATCCCTACACACCCATACCTCCCCACCCCCTATACACAGGCTCTTTTATATTCTTTCAGAATCATATTTATTCCTTCCCCTCATTACATCCCCACACCAAATTTCCCTTGGAAATTTCCCATTCTACAAAGACCGTCTTACTTTCTAGAGCTCATTTGCATCTACAGGTGCTCATATCAATGAGAAGATCTGGTATTTGCCTATCTGTGATCTATTGATTTCACTTACAATTACTTTTTAAAATATAAGTCATTTTTTTCCACTTCTAGAAAACAAGAAAAAAGGGGCAATTGGAATGTGGTGAACACTGCATTATATCCATGAATCACTTTGGGGAGTATTCCCATCTTAACCATATTCAACCTTCTAGCCAATGAGTAAGAAATTACTTTCTATTTTTCTACACCTTTAATTTCTTGCAATGATATTTTATAGTTTTATAATTCTGGGCGACATTTATTCTTATTTTATTCTTCTTGACATTGCTAAACATGGAACTGTCTTGTAGTCTAATCTCCAAATTAATTTATTTAAAATTTATATATTTAGGTCCAGAGGGTTAGCTCATTGGTTCCGGTGCCTGCCTCGCAAGCGCAAGGTCCTGAGTTTGATCCCTGGTAACCACATAGAATGCTGGGCATGGAGACTCACGCCTGCCACAATCAACTCAGCATACCACAATGCTGGACGTGGTGGCTCACGCCTGTCATCCCAGCACTCGGGAGGCAGAGACAGGAGGATTGCTGAGCTCGTGGTGGCTTGCCTGGGCACCATAGTGAGCTCAGGACCAGCCTGAACTGCAAAGCGAGTCTCAAAAAGCAAAAAAAAAAAATATATATATATATATATATATATTTATATTGTTTTTGTATCTTAAATCCTCATATAATTCATTTATTAACTCACAGTTTTTTGTAAATTCTCTTGGATTTTCTATATAAAAGACTGACACCAACAAAGAGCTAGTTTTATTTTTTTTCCTTTATAGTCTGTCTGTCTTTCACATTTCACCCTTGTTTCCCTAAGAGCTTTGGCACAGTGTTGAGCAGCAGCACTAAGAGTGGAGTTATACATCTTTGATAATGTTCACTGATTTAAAGAAGTGATAGCTGTGCCTTCTGTGTTATATTTGCACAGGGTATATGATTTATTGTACATATAATTTATATTATGTATCTGGTATAGGTCGGTAAATGAATGTTTTCTAAGAGTACATTGTTATATAGAGTAATGAAAACCAGATAGCTGAGAAATTAGACTAAATTTTAATGTTTTCTTTCAGAGTTTGCAATTCAATGAACTAATCTGTTGAGTTTCCTCCTATTTTGTCACTTTTCGCAGGAAGCCAGCTTAAGTGTGTAGACCTCTCCTCAAAGAGGATCAAGGTGATTCTTTACAGCATGTTGTAAGAAGGGAGCTCTGTGAGAATATATGACAAAAGGCCCTGATTTCAACAGCAAAGTTGTCATTCAATAAGCATGAAAATCTATGCTGTGTAAGCTCTATGGAAAAAGTTGAGGAAAAGTTCACTTAGGTGGACAAAGAACCTTCCTCTGAGCTCTTCAATCATTAGGTGGCTAGTGAGTGGTACTTTGATAAAACAGAAAGAAATCCAAACCAGGAGCCAGAAAATCTGTAATTTTAATTTCTACTGTTAATTTGACTAAGTCATTTGCATGTTTTCGCTAGAATGTAGATAGTTATGTGGTTGCTTATCCCATGGTTAGAAAGTTGTTATGAAAATAAAATGTACCAGGCCTTGTTGGCATGCACTTATAATTCCAGCACTCTGGGAGGCTGAGGTAGGAGGATTACAAATTCAAGCCCAGTGTAGGCAATCTAGTGACTTGAAGACCTTATTTCAAATTCTAAAAAATTTAAAAAGCTTGAGATACCACTCAGTGTTAGGGCCCTAGGTTCAGTTACCAATAACCTCCCCACTCATGCACATGCACACATGCACACACACACACACACACACACAGGAAAGTAAGGGATGGAGGGAAAAAGGAAAGGAGGGAAGGGAGAATACAGTGACACTTAAGAAACCATACATTACCCTGCAACTCTTAACATTGCCTCTGTGGTACAGATTCTTAATAGGTATGAGTTGTTGGAATTAAAAATGAAGCAAATTTAGCTCAGTGGTTCCAGTGCCTGCCTTGCAAGCACAAGGTCCTGAGTTAAATACCGGTAACCACATACAACATTGAGCGTGGTGACTCACGCCCACCAGCCATCAATACCACATACCACAGTGCTGGGCGTGGTGGCTCATGCCTGTAATCCCAGCACTTGGGAGGCAGAGGCAGGAGGATTGCTGAGTTCCAGGACAGCCTGGGCTACAAAGCGAGACCCTGTCTCAAAAAAAAAAAAAAAAAAAAAAGAAGAAGAAGAAGCCAATAATTCCTTCATATTTTCCCTAACATTTTTTTTCTACTCAGAAGGGCTCCTTGTGAATGAGAAGGGCACCACTGAGGCAGGAGCTTTGTGACAAACTGGTTGGGCTAGTAAGTGTGCTGGCACCTGTGCCGGAAAACAGTTCTGATGAGAAAGTGCTGGCTCGGGTTCTTCTCGTGAGAACTCAGGCAGGATTTTGATAGGACAGCCTAGTGTAGAGGAGTGGAAGGCACAGAAGGCAGCCACCATTGAGCTCTTGGTCATGTGGCTCTGCCTTTCAACAGTTGTCTACTCTCCTCCACAGTGTACTTATTTTGCTGTTTCTAATTGGCCCACACTTGCTCTGCAGAGCATATTTCCTTTCCTACCTTTAGTAAATGCAAAGCTCTGCTGCCTCTAGCACTTGTCTTGAACAACTTTTCATTCAAGACAGAAAGAATCTAGAAACCACCTGGAGAAGGAGTGCCCATTACCCCAGGACATGGTAACACTGGGGAGTTTAACTTTTGTTGGAACCGTTTTAGCACTCTGAAAATAAAGATAGATGGGACAGTTTTCATGGAGAGAAAGAAAATTAAAAGAATAGGTTCATGGTCAAGTTTACTGCTTATTTTTGGATAATCTGAAGACAACTCTGATACTGGTCTATTTCTTCATCTGAAGTATACATGACTCTCTTTTCATTTTTCTGTCCATATTCTACCATACAATTATTATCCATCCCTGTAGGTTTGACTCTCTGGGGTTTTTGTTATTAATGAGAATATACCATTTTCTGCACATTAGGTCTCCCTGTAACAGATGGTAAGCCTGGACACACAGTCTCGATTTCACTGTTTCTTAACTTTAGGAGTTGGGCTACATAATGTGCATTGAAGCTACTTTCCGTGTAAGCTCCTAAACAAGTCAGTTATTCTATCCCTGAGGCATGATCATTTTAAAAATGAGCTTTCGGCTTTAAAAGTTTAAGTAGAAACTATGAGACTAGTGAAGTATAAAATTGCTGTATTACAAGTCAGAAGAGAGCAGGTGATAAGTCATTTCAGCATCTGACTGCAAGAAAGAATGAGCGAAGGAGTGAAATGAAGGCGATGAGCCCAGTGTATGTAGATTAGCTGTTTCATAAGCTCGTGCAATCATAAATATTTGCTGGATATTGCTGCTCAATTTTAGTGGGAAGTATTTCTCAGAACTAAGGAAACTGATGCATGATAAATCTTTTTAGCATTCTTTGGTCAGCTACATAGGTCCTAAGATGGCTGCATCCTTGAAATTTTCACTTCAGGAAGACTGCCTTAAGAAAGAACATATCATGGGAAGTGTTTCCTAATAAGAGTTTTCATTTTTCTTTGAGAGTTCATTGTAGTCCTGTTGGGGCAAGAAAGACCACAGTTAAAAGAGTTTGTTTGAAATTAATATGCGTTATCTTTGAGCTCATGATTAAAATTACATTTCATGGATAACTTGAATTTCTGAACAAAAAAATAATCTTTTGACTCTCTAGAGTTGTGCTTATGTTCTATTTTTTATACTTCTGGTCTAATGCATGTCATTTAATGTAGTTCTATAAATTTTCTATCTTGCTCTCAATGGCTGAATTCAAGCTGTATAAATTATTTCAGTCCCAAGTCATTTGTCAAAGCAATCTTCACTCTTCCTTTCTCTCAGGCTCCCTCACTGTTTTGATCTCTGGTAGTGGTTGTTTTTAAACCTTAGCTAAGGATTTCTTCCTTTTAATTCTCAGTAGGTCCAAATAGGTTTTCTGTGGCTTATTTCCCTATTTGAAATTGACTTTATGATTGTGTTCCAATTTTGCATTCAGTTTATTTTGATTGATAAATGTTTGCCAGAAATATAATCTCCTCTTATGTTTTTCTCTTCCTTCTTTTCTCCCTGAAGGAGCTTTGCATGGGGAACAAAGCCCTCCTGATAACATTAGAAATAAATCTTGATGTCTTTGCCCTGTGATAGGCTGAGACGTTATCATTCTTCCTCTTACCCAGTGATAATTGTTTATCAGTACATACAGGCCTATTCAAATGATTCCAGTGCCACCAGGGTTTACATCACCAGGAAGACAGACAGCAAGCCAATCCACTGAATCTATTAATGGCTTTCATAGAAACTAGACAAAGAATACTGGGCCAGACTGACTATCTCAAAACCATACAACCATCTCTGCATTTTTGGATGCTTGTTTACAAGACACCTACTCCCCTTACTTCAATTTACCCTCTGCCCTCCGGAAAGGTAGGATTCACAAAATATATTTCTGTCAAAGGTGCAATCAAAATTTAAAATTACATATTAAAATACATCCAAGTTTGCTGCTGTTTTTACTGCCTTTGGCAACTGAAATGAATCTGAGACTGGAATCAGCAAAACAGCCCCAAAATAAACAGGTCTTCAGCCCACTTGGGAGCAGCTGCATTGTTGAAGCAAAAGTCGAAAAGGAACGTGAATTGCATGCTTATAAAAAAAAAGTATACCAATCTGGGACCTTGGACACTAAATATCCTGGAGTATGTGGGGAATTAGATAAGAACAATAGGCAAGAAAGGAAGAAGGAAATAGGAACTAGCAAGAAGGGGAAGGAGGAAACACAGGGGTGTTGGAAGAAGTGTTTCTGTCTGTCGTATTTGTTCCCCAGTCATCTCAGAGGAGTTGGAAGGCAGAGGACAACTCCCTCACCACACCAACAGCTAACACAGGATAACCAAGTGGCCTAAGATTGAAAGCTACACTTGTTCTAAACTTCTAACCAGTCCGCAGTTATACATAAGCACTGCAGGATCATGGACAGCTGTAACTATTCTTGACTCTGAATCATAGATTTTGTATGATCTTAGCTGATCATACCTTCCAGAAAGTAAAATTTTACTCACTCAAGAACTACGTGTGCTTAGGGAAAACTTGTTACATTTTTTTTCCTTTTTGAGAGACAAAAACAATAATAACCTGCCCCTTTCAAAAACACTGTTTGATTAAGTACATCATGGAAATTTCCTCTTGTATAATGAAGACACTTAACTGCATCTGTCTTTGAAAAAAAGAAAAGCCTTCCATAGCCATTATTCCTGGGCTTCTTGATGGTTTTAGAAAATAATTTCAGGTGAAAATACGGATCTATTTCTGGAAGGAACATCTGTTGTAGCCTCACCTGCTACAAAACACACAGAGGTTCCTACTATAAATTGGATAATCTCTTAGGGGTATTCCCCAATATTACTACTTCTTTTATATTTATTTTTTATTTTATTTTTTTTTTGAGACAGGGTCTCGCTTTTTAGTTCAGGCTGGCCCTGAGCTCACTATGTAGCCCAGGCAAGCCTTGAACTCAGCAATCCTCCTGTCTCTGCCTCCCGAGTGCTGGGATTACAGGCATGAGCCACCATGCCCAGCACTGTGGTATGTGGTACTGATTGCTGGTGGGCGTGAGTCACCATGCCCAGCATTCTATCTGGTTACTGGGATCGAACTCAGGACCTTGCACTTGTGAGGCAGGCACTGGAATCACTGAGCTAAATCTCCGGCCCAATATTTCTACTTCTACCCCATCCTTCTTTCTAACTGTGCCCTGTTTAGTGTCTATTTCTCATTCTGATGTTCATTTCTCTCTTCTGTCTTCAAAAAGTAGCACAAATTCTGTCCTCTCCTGGACTTCATTAATTAGTCCAGGGGATTTTCTTGAATATCCTAATTTTGCCAAACTCTAGGGGCAAACACACCTGGTTCTGCTTCTGTGGTCTTTCTAGTCTCTGAAGGAGCCGTGTATTAATCATGTAGCCACAGAAATGCACAAAATCTCATACTGGGCAGAGGCAATAAAGGAATAAGTCCTCTAAGAGAACACAGAGGGTCACCTGCTCTAACCTGGAATTCTTTTCTGACTTCGATATTACCTAACACATGCTTTTCGTATTCTCAGTGAATATATGTGAATATATTCTTTGTACTCTCAGTGAATATATGAATTCAAACAAAATGACAAGGCATAAAATCCATGTGTTCTAAATCCTCTTGTAGTCAGCAGTGAGTCAAATGCTTCAATCTGTGACTGAAAAAGTAATTTTCTTTTCAAATTTGTTATCAATTCTTTTGAATATATATAATCTATATATAGAGATTTCTATTTATTAGATAAATACATGTATGTATATATAGTTATATATACACACACGTGTGTGTGTGTATATATATGTGTGTTTTATATATATTTACATAAAACTACAACATAGTTGAGTGACTCCTATATTCTGCAATCATCTAACAAGAGTCAGGACTTTGGTTAAAAACTGGCTTTGATGTGTCAGAAAGCATATCCTTGTTAACTGATTATTTTTAAGGTCAAATCTCTTCAAAAACTTTTGTTGGGCATATATTGTTAAAAACAATACACTGTGCTACAAGCTATGAAAGAAACAAAAAAGAATTGGAAAAATATCTGTACCATTAAATAACTAGTAGTCTATTGTTTATTTTTTGGAGGTGCCAAGGATTATAGCAAAGGCCTCATACATGTTTGGCAAACAGCTCACCACTAAGCTATATCTGAACCTCTGTTTAAATTTTTATGTTCCAATAGGACTTCAGCCTCCCAAGTAACTGGGATTGTTCTCACTTTGGCAGCACATATACCAAGTAACTGGGATTACAGAAATGTTAAATTGAAATAATATACTTTATATATTCTGCTTGTTACTTTAAATTAGAATAGATAAAGAAAACATAAAGTGTTTTTATTCACTTTATTTGTAGCAACATCCCACAATGGGAAGTGATTAATTTCATTGACAGTTGAGTAAACCCTTAGAAGACAAAGTTCCATAAAAAAAAAAAAAAACTAGATAAATAAGGAGCTACGACTAGGGTCTTCCAGGAAGAATATAATACAAGTTGTATTTTTGTACAAAAGGCCAGCTCAGTTGTTTCATTCTTCTAAAAAGTAAACCTTTTATCCTTGGGTTAAATTGTTCAGTGGGTTTAAATTAACTTTATTTTCAAATGGCTGTTTAAAAATGTTCTCAACCACATATATTTGTATTTACTCAGTATTAAGTACATAATGGTGTTCAAAAGAGAATCAAGATGATTTGCATTTAAGTCCTTATATCTCTCCATGTACTTAGGCTTTGTTATAATGGTCCCTGTTAAAATGGTCCCGGTGGCTCATGCCTGTAATCCCAGCACTCGGGAGACAGAGGCAGTAGGATTGCTGAGTTCGAGGCTTGGCTGGGCTACATAGTGAGCTCAGGGCCAGCCTGAACTACAAAGCAAGACCCTGCCTCAAAAAAAAATGGTCCCGGTCTATGTAGCTCTGATTGCAAATATAACATCCAATGTGATCATAATACAGTGGAAAAAATACATGATATTGTGACCTCAGTTATTTTAGAAATGTATAAGATTATGAACACTGAATAAGCACATGGACAAATAGTTATTATACGGAAATGAGGGTGACATTTCCCTTTTTGAAAAATGTAATATTATAGTTATTTTAATAGAAAAACAAGTGAATAGGCACAATTGGAAACTTGGGTTCTTAGTCATAGTACTCTAAAATTTATGAACATGTGCTAAAAGGATGAACTTTGGAGAAGGATATTTCTCACTGTATTATATGTGAATAGAAATTTCAGTATCGATTGCTACCAAAGATGAAGGAAGGGAAGCTGAGATTACGTTGTTTATTGATTCTGTACATATACATGCATGTATGGTCTGTGAAATAAGTTAAAATTTAAAAGGGAAGAAAAAAATAATAGAGAAAAGGGAGAAAGGATTTATCTGTTGAGCACTGACTGTGAGTTTATGCTGGAAAGGACAACACAGGCAGGTGAAGCTACCTACACCGCACACTCCTGGGACTCATTTATCTACACTCCTGGGTTTGTGTCAGTGGCCCTGACATTGTCACACTCACTGTAACTGATTAGGGTAGCTGAGCTAAATCAGCAAGGCAGTGCATACCTGGCCCTAAAGTGTGTGAAATTTTTTCTACATGTCACCTTTCACCAACTTAGTTATCAACATGGGGTCTAAACTTTCACTTTTAGCTCTAAAAATGATGCAGCAAATTCTCCTCAAGTCTGCATACCTTCCTGACTTAGCAGTTATCACGGTGGCCATAGCTTCTTAGCATCACTTAGACGTGGTGATTACAGTTTGTGTTTAGCTGCCCTGCCCCCACACAGTCTCATGCAGTTGAGGTAGGACTTTCTTGTCAGGAGCAGTTGAATCCGGAACATGTGATGCTGGGGTTGGGAGCTTGTGATTACTAAACCACACATGTGAGTGATTAGTTTAGCACCGCCCTCATCCAGATTGTCTGAATAAGATGAAAGGGGCAGAAAGATGCTGTTAAACTTTTTCTCTGTCCTTACCTTTCCTGCCTGTGTGAGTCTGTTATTTCTCTTGTGCAATACCTGGTGGCCGTTCCTGCCTCGGACCCAGCTGATTATGAACTGAAACCTCTACAAGCTATTAATGAAATAACCCCCTTCCCTTCTAATTTTGGGTGTCAGGTATTTTGTCTCAGCAATGAGAGAAAAGTAACCAGTGCTGTGGACTTTTAACCACCAGTGACATCACAAACAACTGCCGGCATCACTAGATTGCAGTTTTCTTGATAATGATTCAACTTCTCCATCTTTATACCTCTGGAACTTGGGAGAAACTGCTCAGCATCACTCAACTGTTCCTTTTCTTCATGTCTTCCAGCTTCCTTTCTCTGCTAGAGTCTTCCTTTGTTTTCATAATTCTATTTCCAGATCATCTTATCATTTTTCCTATATATAGTAGCTGCAAAATATTTCAGTAATGCAGAAGAAGCACTAGACTTGGACAAAGAAATCCTGAGTTGCTGCATTTACTGGGACACTGAGCCTCAGGTTTTGTTGTTGTTGTTGTTGTTGTTTGCTTTTTGTTTTTAAAAATTTTGGAATTGACAGTCACGAGGCAGTTGATCTCTGAGATCCTTCCTGTTCTGCTACTCCATAATTTGTGATAGTGCCTACGCTATCTCTTGACTTAGCAACTGTACAAGTCTTTGATTCTGTTAGATCAGGAGCTGCTCAGGTCTGTGAGGTGCATCCCCGGAGGGTGTATGCAGGTGCCTTGGGGCTGTGGTGCCACTGGGAAGAAGGGCACGAGGGAGACAGCAGCCTGCTCCAATCAAAGCCACTCCCTTTGATCTATTTTAGATACTGGTCTCCCTGAGTAAGATTTTGTTTGAAGAAAAGATTCTGTGATTTTAAAGACCAGTTTTTAAAACGTCTGTTATAGATTTTTAAACTTTCTGTAAAATTATGTAAAAATATGGTGATGGTAATTATGGATCCCCAGCAGATAATGTCTAGAAAGAAAAATGATTGAATTGCTATATATTTTGTAGATGTGATTTGGAATTGTCTTGAAAGACATACCAGCTGAGTCACTGCTCACCTGAGTATAAGCTGACAGGTCAGGAGAAGACGACTAATCAGGCAAGTCTAGGTTCTACATTAACGTTGGGTATTTACCCAGCAGCTCCTGGGTAAATTCAAACCAGCTACAGTGAAGCACAATGGCACTTGTTTCCTCTTTTTGTTTCTTCTTGACAGAAAGAAAAAAAATTCTTTTCCATTTTATGGAAGTGTCCAAACTTTCAAAAGTTCTACAGATCCATCAGGTCAAAATATACCAAACGTACAGCACATGGCCCAGTGCCGCACATTCAGGTGGTCATCAGTGAAGGCTTATCTGATTGGATAGCGTGTTCGAGAGGCAAAGTAGTATTTCAGTAATGAAGTCAGTCATTTAATAAACAACTCTGCAAAAGTCCTGTGTCTAAAGAATGATTCTCTACAATATCTTTATTAAGAAATTTAATCAAATCCCAGTGATTCCAAGAGCCAGAAAGAAGATGACCTGTAATCCTTTTTTTCTTTCTTCTCTCTTATAGCACTGTTGATACCATGATGTGGCTCGAATATGTTGAGTCAGTGTTTTGAAGCCTGCTCATTTAATCTAACACCTCTTACATTGTTTCAGTGGGAAACATTTTGCAAGATACAGTCACTCACAGGTTGATTTGGGCACCATGCTGTCCTGTGGCTCACAGCATGGCGGCTGCTGCGCTCCCCCACACCTCTTCGCTGGGTGTGAGCTGTCTGGGTGCTCCTTTGCCCGCATCTGGGCTTTTCATTGAACTTATTAGCACATCATGGCTGTATATCTTAGAAAGAGATGTTCGAAAACAGTCCAATCTCCTCAACAGCTCATTTCAACTATGGTAACAATGATTATTTGACATTGAGTATAGAAGAGCTAATATTGAGTGACAGGAGAATTTACTTATATACACCTCATTCTGCCTCTAAAAACTTATGTATCATTTCCATTATTTGCATGTTAAGTAACATCTATTTGAGAGGTCTCAAGTCCAGAAGTCAGTGCCTTCCTCTGTCTAACATTCCTTTGGACAGACTCTTTGTTTAGATTTAGAAACATTCACTGAAGTACCTACTGACCTCTCTCTCGAGCATTTCAAAGGAAGACCTTTGGCAAGACAACCCTGACACCTGAGTGGTGGTCTCTCCAGGGAGACATCAGAGGATAGCAGTGAACTACCATAAATATACTCTCTGCAGGTAGGAAGCACATAGAAGGGTCTGTTCTGTTCCCCACACTGCACCTCTTGTTTCATGAGTCTGCATTCTTGGGCTCGCCGGAGCTCTCTGTTCTGCCAAGATTTTAACTAGTGCAAAAGTAGTGGAAGCTTCTGGGGATGACTATAGTCAGCAGGTTTTAGTGGAAACCTAAGCACTTTGGTCACATAAGGAATAAAGTTCTGTTTGCTGTGAGAATATGTTTATTATAAAAATAAAATGTGGCAAAAGAAAACACAAATGTAGATTTAAAACAGTAATGTGGTCTAGTCTCTCATGCTCTGGAAATTGAAGCTATCATTTCCTTTTATGGGCAGGATGGCCTGAGTGTACAGGTAAAAGAACTGATGGACATCATCTTGGGGGGAAGCTACCACAGTATCAAGAATGCTTGTAGAAAGTTAACATACTACAGTGTTCAAACTATGACTGAATCATAGACTTATGTCCATCTCACAAAAATAAAAGGCTGTGTGAACCTTCTTTCTGAAGCCTATTTATAACACGTGTCTTCTAGGAAGCCTACGCTTTTATATAGTTGCCAGCTGCTCCACTGAACACACTCTGGGAATGACTGATGTGTTCAGTGTTGAAAATAAGTTCACTAAGACACATTCCACTCATTCTAAAGCTGTTAGATCTGTAGAAAATAACAAACTATTGACTTCTGTGTAGTTCTCCAACAAGACAAAAAATACATTTGAATAAGGACAACTCCATTACAGTTAAACTTAAGATGCCTTAATTTCAGCTTGATACACAGCACAAACTCATTAAAGCAAAGTGCTCAGCACAAAGTAAGTCCACAACAAAAATTCTCTTCGAATTCAATCACATAACAGAAAATCACAGTCTGAACAGAAAAAGCACTTAATGATCTATTAGGAAAAATATCTCATGTTAGAGGCAGTGATTTGAAGTTCAACAAGGAGCAAAGGTCTCTCCAAAGAAGCAGAGCTGGGAGTGGAGTTAATCTGGACTTGGATTCTCTCACTCATGTCAAAAGATTCATCCCACAGTACTTCATAACCTGGGAATTTCCCCTCAAAATGAATGACACTGTACTTCAACTGGAGCCTGCTGAAGTCTGCAGGGAATAGCTTGGCCCTTAATTAACGAGCACATACACATCTTAAGTCTTTCACATCTGCCAGGTAGGGATGAATGAAGATAATTAGCCTTGTCCTTGAGTAGCCTAAGTGTCTCACTCGGTTCCCGATGTTGTAGAATGTTGTCCTGGGCTCTGATTAAACTTTGTGTAAAATCAGCAAGAACTATTATATGTCAGAAATAACTGATGGCTTTGCAAAGAATCATGCTGAACATGTGTGTGTGAATCATAAAATTCTTTGGGAGATTAGATATTCAATTTGCTATATTTCTGCACATGAGATTATTTGAAACTTATGTTAACTACAGCTGAAAATAATAGAAATATGTGTGTATATGAGAATAGATCAGTCTTTTAAGGGAAAATATGTGTTGAACTCTTTGTATGTTTTTAGCCATATGCTAGGTACTAGGGATAAGAGGTAAAATATAAGATTACTTCCCTTTTAGGAACTTGCAATTAAGCAAAGTAGTGAACTCTATCACATAACTCTCTAGATACTAATAAACTAAAAATTAATCTTTTCTCAAATAGGAAAGTATAAATAAATGGGTAAATATCTACTTACCATTTATTGTCAACAGGAAAGATTTTAAGCAGAGGAACTTGATATGAGCTTTTAATTATAAATAAGAATTGACCAGATAAATGTTAAAGTTGATACTGAAATTATTGGTCATGAAAAATCAATGATAATCCCTAAAATTATCCACATTGTGGAGATTTCTCAGAAAACTAGGACTAGGGGTCCCATTTGACCCTGCTATCCCCCTGCTAGGAATATGCCCAAAATAATTTTAAAAATCACATTGGAAAGACAGATGTACACCCTTGTTCATAGCAGCTCAGTTTGTGAGAGCTCAGTCTTGGAAACAACCCAAATGCCCATCAACTGGAGAGTGGATAAAGAAGATGTAGTTTTTTTTAATAAAATGGAGTACTACTCTGCCACAAGAATGACAAGATTGATTCATTTATGTGCAAATGGAGACACCTGGAGGACACGCTAATGAGTGAAATCAAGAGATCACAGATAGGCAAATACCGGATCTTCTCATTGATATGAGCACCTGTAGATGCAAATGAGCTCTAGAAAGTATGATGGTCTTTATAGAATGGAAAATTTTCAAGGGAAATTTAGTGTGGGGATGTAATGAGGGGAAGGAATAAATATGATTCTGAAAGAAAACAAAAGAGCACATATATAGGGGGTGGGGAGATGTGGGTAGGTAGGGATATGGGTAAAAATGAGAATTGACTTGTGTCATATATTGGTACAAATTCCCCAATGTTACGTGTGATTGTGAGATGTATATAAATTGTACCAATAAAGAATTCAATTAAAAAATTATCCACATTTAAACTCAAAATATTACCTCTGCCAAAAAACAAACAAAAAAATTATTTCTTAACCAAGACACTATCTGTAGTAAGAAGAAAAAGAAAAAAAGTCACCAAGTATATTATGTAGCATTAAAACAGCCTTCAATTTAAGTGTCATTCGAACATTATATAACTCTAGAAAGTTGGACGGATGAACCATCATCCATAAAGTTAGCATATCTGTCAATAAATCATTTGCATGGACTAAGGTCAGATGAGTGATGCTTTTCATCCATACAATTATTGATTCTCCAGTTGGCTTCCTGTCTAATGACCATTCCAGTTACTACGAGGGGAAAATAATTCCCCTCATTCTCGCACATGGGCTTTCTGTGATGTAGAGATTGACCTGCTCGTCCTTTTCATGGGCCTGTACACCCTCTGTCAATTTGCTTTCAGGCCCCTGTAGGTAGGCAACATCCAGCTTCGTGATGTGCCCTGTACTTAGTTAAGATTCTGCCTCTGAGTTCTCATTTATTACAAAAATAAACAGAAAACTAAATCTTCTTTCTTATCAGCTCCACTTTCCCTCACTGCCTTGATATTTTCCCATTTGTATATGTAATATATCCCAGCATTAATATAATTTTTATTATTTATTTTGACTTTGCCTCATGTCATTAAGACCTTTCTGTGTGGTTCACTCCTGCCTCTAGTCTTCCATGCGATGTCATTCTCACCTCAGTTATAACGTCTACACTTTGTGCAGATGCTTAAGTTTTTGTTGTTGTTATTGCTTCTCCTACCACCTACTAGACTGTTTCTACCCAGAGGCAACTCGTCCTTGCTTTCCTCAACTTGTACAGTGTGAACACAATAAATAACTGCTGAATAAATGAACCAAAGTACATATATTATATGAGCCAATAAATCAGAATTTATGTAGTCATTGTTTCTATGGCTGATATTTAAATGATTATGGTTTCTAATTTACTTACCTCCTCCCTCTTTGGGGATTAATATTAAAATATTAGAAAATATGAGCATTTAGGAAACTATAAAGTGAAAATGTTATTAGTAATAGGTGAGGGCAAAAATACTAGAGAGGTGATTTCAGTCAACATTCATCAAATGGATGGTGAGTTATTGAGACCAGAGCCAACTGTGTTATCATTAACACCTTTGCCAGTAACTTGACAGAAGCTGGAATGTCAGAGAAATCAATCTGAATACCTAGGGTGGGAACTTCCCAGAGTCAGGATGTGGCCTTAGCAGAGACAGAAGTGAAAATGAGCGTATGATTTTGGTGACAATTGGATCCTTGTGGAAATTGAGAGGCTGGTAGAAGATGATGAGGAACAAAGACACAATTTTTAAATGGAAGCCAGTCAGCTGGCTTGTGTCAGGAATTGAAACGCATAATGTTTGAATATGACTGTACCCATTGCCTATGAAATAAGGCAAATGGCTACAGGACTATCTTTAATATAAAGCAAATGATAGATAATCCCTGCTTCTCATCTTCAAAAATGCTTCACTATGATACGAGTCCTGTAGGTGGGACAGACAGCTACTGGCAATGTGTGTGTTTGGGTGATCAGTACTGTCACTGTGTTCCTGTGTGGTGGGGTCAGCCTTGACCTTGTCTGCTCCCCTCTTTCTGTATAGATCCTTTTCATGAGCAACTGAATCTAGTTCTAAAACAAGGACGCCTTGACACCTGGCATCTGCCAAGCCTTGAGAGAACTGTGCTAATTGTGGTTGCTGGTAAAGGGCTCCAGGCGAGCTCTGAACTATCTTTGTTCCAAGTTATCATCTGAACACAGATTTTAAGGACTTACAGGGTTACCATGGGAGGTCACTTCATCTGTTTGTTTGCTCTGAGGAAAAAGCTCTAAAGCCACAACTGAGACATCTTAGAAAAGTGGTGCTGTCTCCTCTGTCGGCAGTGAAAGCTGTGAATACCTTCAGTAGCTCACTGCAAACAGGAAGCTTTTGTTGTTAATAACCAATTCTTCCTTAATAATATGAGAATTCAAATGTAGGTACTTTGAGAAAGAAGAGTTTAGGATGATAGTCTTGTATTTTTATTTTATTTTTGATGTCAGCATTTTCAGAGTACTACTCCATTTTTCCTTTTCCCCTGTGAAGTGTGAGGTTTTACTTACCTACGTGGTTACATTTAGTAAGAAATGGGCTAAAAGAGGCCTCCTTCCTGGAAAGCAGCTCTTCAGAGCAGAGGCTCCAAGTTCCCTGGCTTCTGTGCACTTAACTCCTGGATTTTAGGTACAATGGAGATACTGGGTCCTAGACAGCAGAATTAGTGTAAAATGTCTGATTCCAGCTCATCCTAAATGCTACTTTCTCTGTGCTCGCTTCAGCAGCACATATACTAAATGCTGCTTTCTCACGGGCAAAGCACTGTCTGTCTACTTGGTGGAGGCCACACTGTATTTGGATAAATGGCAGACTCTGTATGAGTCAGATCTAGGGTCTAATACAGGTAAACCTCTACCACTGAATTCTTTAGTCTCCTAAAGAATGAGAATACTATTTTCCTCATTACAGTATTGTTATAAAGACTCACTGTGATTACATAAAGCTTTAGCACTGGGCCTGAAAAGGTATAAATTGTAGTTACCATGAATGTTGCTTCTTATGAATGGCTTCACTTCCACTTCACTGTTTAAATTGGTTATTTCACATATACATTGGGTTGGAGATTCAGGTGAACACAGCTCTTTATTGAAGTAAGGAAATAGGGAGATTGAAACCATTGCTGTGATTCTTTGTAAACATAGTAAAGCCAAGTGATATTTATAAAATGTATTATATGTGTTGAGAAATACAGACTTTTGGTTTGTTCTCATCTGTTTACCTGAGGGATGTATATACCTACTACCATCAATCATGAACAAATACAAATACCTAATCCGGAAGTAGTAGAAGTAGAGGAACATTAGATGTGACTTCTTAACTTCAAGAAATACTCATTCAGTTAAGTTGAATTGAATGGAATTTTTGTAGTCAAAATGCTATAATATTCAACTGTCTTCCAAAAACTGATAAGAATGACAAGCAGGAAGTATGTGTTATTTTCTAAGTAACTACAGATTGGCAATCCTTTCAAGGACACAGGTACTAACATGCCAGAGCAATAGGGAACTAAAGCTGAGACCTTTTCTAATTACTCCTGTCCTCCGTCTTTTCATCTTTACGTAACAGTGTATTAGACTCCTGCTTGGCTTTTCTAATACTGGGAACAACATAGAAGTCACAGGCTTAGGTGGGAAAGGAAGAGCTGAAGTACTAGAACATGGGTTCAAATTTCAGCTCCAGTATTGTCTGGCATCTACTTGATAAGGTGACTTAACCTTTTAGATTTATTTCCTCACCTGTTCCAAATGACAAGAGTACCATCTTGTTTAGGTGTGAACTAAATGAAGCCATGTATATGAAAATATTTACCAGTGTATCCTTTTGTTCTAGACACAGGTCTTTGCAGCTGTGCATAATAAAAATACAATTTGTGCACAAATTAAAATGATTTGGAATAAAATCATGCCTGCTCAAAGCATTTCATTTCTCATGACTGTTAGAACCCTCTTTTCATGGTACATTTCCTTCCATAGTTTATACACACAGAATTCACTTCATTCAACATGTACTTCTTGAATACAAACTATGGCTTTGAAGATGAGGCATTAGAATGAAAATCCCCATGTGAATGAGGTGGATATTCTGCTGGGAAACTATGCAGTAAAAAATAAGCAAATAAATAAACGGGGCCAGGGATGTAGCTCAGGGGCGCCATGCCTGTCTGGCAAGTGCAAGGCCCTGAGTTTAACCCCTGGTACCACAAAAATAAAAAGAGCAAATAAATATACAATAAAATTTCAAAGAGTGAGAGGGGCTTTAAACAACAGTAAATCAGGAGAGAAGAGAGGAGAGTTAAGTGGACCTGTAGTAGAAGTGCTGAATTTAGAAAGCCTGAAAATGATCTTGGAAAAAGTTTTCCAGGCACAAAGAAGAGAGATTACGAATGTATTGAAGTGGGAAAGATCTTGGTAGTTTTCAACAATGTCAACAGAGCTGGCAAATTTCAAGTTATCAACAGAGCTGGATGGGCTGACTGCTCTGGATTTGATATGGAAAGCGTAAGGGCCAGGTTGGTAAACAGCTGCTGGGAAAAATGACTAAGAAGCTATAAAACTACCATCTGGGCAAGAGACAGTTATGCCATGGACTAGAGTGGGTAGCAATGAGTGGTAAAAAGTACAGATTTTCAATTTACAAGACAGTCATCAATTCAGTTGTTGACCAGCATCAGTCCAGTTGAATGAAGGGGGCATGAGAAAGAAAGGGCTCAAAGAAAACTCTGTGCTTTTGTCCTAAGCAGATGTATGAATGGCGGTGCTATTTAGAGAGGTGGAAAGAGGAAGCCTTAGCCAAGAGCCACTTGGTGAGAAGTCAATTGATGTCATAGTCTGTTCTGTGTTTTATAATAGAATAACTGGTGTTGGGTAATGTGTGAGGAGTTTTACAAAGTCAGAGTTTGGAGGCTGAATTCCAAGCTCTGAGTAGCTCCATCTGGTCTCTTTATGGTGAGGGCTTTTTTGGCTGCATCATAATGAAGTGATGACATTACACAATAGGGACATTTGCCACAGTGACAAAGGCACATGTGCAAAACTCACGTAGCAAGGAATAGAGCAAGAGACCAATGAAGTGGTAGACACGCTTCATTAAAATAATTAATTCCCTGTCAGTGCTAGAGCCCAGTCCTGCTAGGACAGCATTAATCCTTTCTATGAGTGGTGGCTTTGTGACTTGATCGTCCTCCACTAGACCCCAGCTCTTAAAGGTCTTCCACCTGTTAATTTCACTGACTGGGAGCCAAGATTCTAGCAAATAAACCTTGGTGGGGGGGGCACAGAAATTGAATTTGAAGGATTTTTAATACTCGGGGTCATAGATGAAGCTGGGTGTCTCAATCCATAGGTTCTTTATGGTTCTATATGATTTTATTGGATTCTCATCTGAGTAACATATGTCATCCATGTAAGAAACCTAAGAGTTGCCCTTTTTTAACCCCAGTATTTGCACGGCTCAGTGATTTACTCTGGAATGAACAACTTCAAGCCAAATGTCCTGTTTATTTAACATCACAGCAAGGTAGAGGTATCATCTCATTTGTTTTGGGTATGGGCCACACAAAACTGAAAGTGGGGTTCTACTTCTCAGGTATGCAGTTATATTTGATAAAGAGAAATTGTTCTCTGGCTCTAAGAATGCTCAGTCACCTACCAAGTGTTTATCATTCCACTTAAAATTAATGACTACTTAAAAGAAGGAATGGCAGGGAGAAAATTGACCCATTTTAAAAATCATCTTCTTTTATCATCCTCGGGACCCTTTAAGTAGGTTTTTGACCTCTGTCAAGTAAAGGCAGATTCAGCGAGGTTCCTAACAGCCCCAGGCTCACAAACAAGGTGATAATAAGTGACACTGAGTGATATCTATGCACCACTTGTCCACCAGCTTCTCCACAGAAAATAGCCTAAAAAGCAGGTTTTCATCACCCTGAATAAATAGAATGACTCACAAGGAACCTTCATCTCGCTGAATAGTGTGCAAACATCCCAGGAGGGCTCCTATTCAATTTTTAATTTCTATACATCATGCCATCTTCTAGACCTTTCTCTGTAGTTTAAAAAACATTTAAATGAGTTTTTTTTTTTTAAGACAGGGTCTCGCTTTATAGTTCAGGCTGGCTCTGAGCTCACTATGTAGTCCAGGCAAGCCTCGAACTCAGCAATCCTCCTGTCTCTGCCTCCCGAGTGCTGGGATGACAGGCGTGCGCCACCACGCCCGGCTTTAAATGAGTTTTTAAATGGTAGTTGTAGAATATATACTTTTTTCATTTGGAAAATAGTTTCAGAGTGTCTATGAAGAAAAAGCTAAAAGAGAAAACCCTCCTAGATGCTCCCCCAAGGCTTGCTGGCCTCCCCACCCCTCCAGGCTGGGCCCGCCCTCCCACCCCTCTGTGGGCCTGCGCACAAAGCCCAGAGGCCTGTAGGCTTCCTGGCCTCTCATAGACTTTTGGCAAATATTGTTCAATGAACAACTGCTCCTAAGAAACCTGTACTTCTCAACACTCTGGGAAGACTGTGTCTAAACCTTCAATATATTATCTGTAATATTCAACTCACCCCTGTAATGCCCAAGAAGAACCTACCTCCCCTACAACTGCTTCTGGGGTTACAAATGTTTACTTTTTTAAAGAATTAATCATTTTCCCCTCATCTGTTATTTCTTGGTTCTCTCTTTTCTTTAGTTTCTTTAGTTTTTTTTTCCCTACTGAATATTGATAGACTGACAGATAATAATACAGGAAAGAGGGTAATGTCAAAATGGATGACACCTTGCACAAGTAATGTGCTAGCTCTTCCTGTATTCTCCATCTGGTCATTGAGTCTCTGTCTCTATCTACATCTGTCTGTCTATCTGCCTGTCTCTCTGTCTCTGTGTGTATGTCTCCCTACAAGCTCAGTCCAAGCCTTGTACTTAATAATTCTTCCTGAACCAGTTTTCTCAGTGTCTCACCATTCACCACCACAAAAAAATAGTATTTTCTCAGAGAGTCAAATTGTCTCTCTATTATAAATATGGCTGTGAGTTTCCCAGTGAGAAGTTGCTCAGGTTAGAGAGGGAATTGAAAATTCTCAGTTCCAGTCAGTCAGAATAACAAAAGAACAAGTTCTGTTTGATTTTACCATCTGCTTTTCACCACTGCAATTTTCACCTCACTGTACTGTGTCTGTGCACACACTATCTAACCCAGCTTCCTTCTACTCTGTCTCTTGGAATATTCTGGGGGGCTTGAGAGGTATTAGAAAGTTACAAGGAGTTTTTGTTCATGCAAGCTATCATTTTTGCTTACCTAGTAGAATAAGAGTAATCATTAAATATAATAATACTTGAAAATCATATTTATCACCTATTATATCCCTTATATGGTGTTAAACTCTTATAATTTTTTACCAATACATACCCATCATATTCATGAAAGTTAGGTATTGACAAAATCCTAAAGAGTTTTGTTCTTTTTTTTTTTTTTTTGGTTTATTTTCTGAGATAGAGTCTACCTTTGTAGTCCAGGCTGGCCCTGTGCTCACTGTGTAGCCCAGGCAAACCTCAAACTCAGCAATCCTCCTGCCTCTGCCTCCTGAATGCTGGGATTACAGGTGGGAGCCACCACTCCCAGCACTCTGGTGTGTGGTACTGATTGCTGGTGTGTGTGGGAGTCACCACATTGTTGTGTGTGGTTACTAGGGATCCAACCAGGGACTTTGGACTTGCTGGGCAGGCACTGGAACCACTGAGGTAAATCTCCATCCCCTAAAGAGTATTATTAATTTACCCAAAGAGGAAGAGCTAACTAGCAGGATAGAATTTGTTCAGGACTCCCAGAGTCCAAATGTGTCTTGTCTATATTTAAAAGTAAGTGGGAAAAGTTGGGTATAGTCTAACCTTTTATGCTGAATGAAGAGTCTGAATTTTATGAATGATGGCCCACTAAACTTGGAAATACTATTTTTTAACAAACCCAAACCTCATTTTTAACTGTATTCAACAGACATAAAATTATATTTTATGTATGTGTGTCCATACACACATATATACATACATACTCCAATTAAAGAAAATTTAGGGGAAAAACAATATATGTATATATAAATGGACAGTTGATGTTTAGGACTATTATATTCATAACTACTTTTCTGAATTTAAAACCAAATATAAAAGAACTAATCATTTATAGTGAATGCCTGAAACACCATTTAAATGAATCCCCTGTTGAAATACTCTTTTGACTCACTAATATTATCATGCATTCCCATCAAAGCAGATTCAGAATAAAAAATCAGGGAAAAAATAGATCCATGTTGTATATATATGCTGGCATGTAGCTGATATGTGATGACATTGATCCTGAGGAGTGTTAAGCTCCTGCTAGACATACCTTCTCTTCTTTCAGAGAGATCATTATGACAGTTTTGTTGGCTGATTTCCAGTTATTTATATCACACCTAAACCATCAAACTGAAATGACTCTGAATAAAATAAGACCCATGTGCTTAATCTCTTTTGTTAATCAGTTACTCCAGTTCTTTCTCTTACAGAGTTCTATGGTTTCTATCATTCATCTTATAATTAAATACTTTATTCTTTTCTCCTCCCTAGTATTTACCATTGTAATTACAAGTGGGTGACCTTGGGTAAATCATTTAAATATTTCATTTCCAAAATGGGAATAATACTAAAACCACAATACAGGATGCTGACAGGAATTTTAAAATACAAACTGGTTGGTGTAGTCTCAGTGAATGCCTATCTCCTTAACCCATTCTCTTTCTAGGTTGTAAAATTCAGTAAGACAACAAAGCAGTCAGTGTTCTGAAGTAGAATTCCTAAAATATCTTTTTTCTGAAAATACCAAGTACTTTCCATATTGCCCCAGGAGCCCAAAGCTTATGTTTATTAACGGTTAGCTCCACCCACCAGAGGAACTGGCATGTGGTCAGCAGAAATGTCCTTCGGATGATGTAGATGATGACTTGTACCTGGACCTTCTCCATCTGTAACCAGTGCCGCGTGCATTGCCTCCCCGGTCACCTGTCTCCTCACGGTGCCTCTCTCCTGTTGAGGTCACAGTTACTTCAGATGACTCGTAGCTCTTCTATTCAATACTCTTCTGGTATAGGATATGAGTCTTATTGTTTTGATGAGAGCAGTAGTTCTACTATTAACTAATATTTAGTTAGCACTTGGATTAATACAGACTTTAAAGTATATATATTTTTCTCATAACTCAATGGCAAACTTTATACCCATTACTCAGAAGTTATTGCTTCATTTTCTGTGAGACATAAAACATTGTGTTCATGTACATATTCATTGATAGGTCATTAACTATAAAGATATTAGAAGGACTACTGGAACTTATTTTTTAATTGAATTCTTTTTTATGAGAAATTATTAAGTGTTGTATATTTTTAGGTTTCCAGTCTGGAGCAGGAAGATAGGAATACAGGAGTATAAAAAAGGAAAGAAAGAGTCCATGTTGCATGCTGCCTGCTGCCTGCTGCCTGCTGCCTGCTGCAGCTACAACTGATTGATGTCATCCATGTGCCTCTTGAGAGTTTATGAGACAGCTCTGCATGCATTTTCCCACTAGTTCCCCTCAACTATCATGTGAGGTTGATATTATAATGAATCCTAGTTTACTGATAGGAAGCTGAGGCCAAACATATATAAAGGTCTTGTCCCAAATCACAAAGCTGAGATAGATTCGTATTAAAGTTCTTTAGTCTCAGAGGAATTTGGACTAGGATAGCACAGCAGTTAGATACATCCTCTTTACAACAGCTACTGAGCAGCAATAGCACCCAGTTTTGCTACTTACTGGCTCTATGAGCTAAATAAACCAAGTTCCTTCACCTTTCTGTTTCTTAGCTGTCCATTTGCAAAATGGGATGAAGAAAGAACTGTTTCATATAATTGTTAGGAGAGTGGAGTATTAATATTTGCAAAATTCTTAGAATCTTGGATGTAGGAAGCTTGTAGTAAGTGCTAGTTTTGTGTGCCTATGTGTATATGTGTGCACTTATGTCTGACTTTGTATATATTTTCACTAGAAAAACTCTCAAAATTCTGGAAATCTCTCAATATAGCCCCTAAAGCACATTTCATTTCCTTTCTACATAAGAGCTGATTCCTACTGGCTGCCAGGTTATAAATTATTTATGGTATGTTTATGAGGAGATTGAGAGCACACATCAGACCAACCGTTAGGGAACAAAGTCCCAATATTCAGAGGAAAATATAGACAAAATTTTGACTTCTAATATAATCTTCATTAAAATCCTTCTCAGATAAAATCCCCACACATCAGAGATGATTGTCAATACATCCTTCAGCCCACTGAATATAATGTGAGCTGTAATTTAAAATTTCATGGAGGAAGGAAGTTACAGTTTACACAGACACTCTAGAGCAAATGCAAGATAAGACTCACTGCCTGCCCCTGGCATGAAACAGGGAATTGAGCAATGTGACTTGTGAGTTCTTTCTCAATCTGTTTCATTGATTAAACATCAAGCTATCTAATGTGGTATATGTTGCTTGGATTTCTAAAATCAGCCTTTGAACAAAGTGAGGACATTCAACCTAAACAGTCAGAAAGTAAGAAACTTCATGATGTGGTGCATTTGCTTTAGAGATGTTAAAATCCCAGCAACTACAGTGAGTCTCAGCAGGTCTTAAGACCACACATGCTAAATGCAATCATTTGACCACACCTGACTTTCTAGCCCTTCACTAATCTAGATAGACATGAGTTTTTGTGCTCTGAACAAGATAGAAGCAATAGCCCCAGAGCCCTGCTGGCTGGTTAAGAGGGATGCTGGTTGCATTATGGAGATTTTTCCTCATCATCCCCATAATTTATCCTTTTTTCATCATCTTCATTGAACAACTTGATATAAAAGAGCCCCCTTCTGCCACTGAGAAACTATGGGATTAGACAAAAAACAAACAAATTTATAGGATAGAAAAAAATGGGGTCTCTGTGAGTCTGTTTTCCTTTTTTTTTTTTTTCTGAGACAGGGTCTCTCTTTGTAGTTCAGGTTCGCCCTGAGCTCACTATGTAGCCCAGGCAAGCCTTGAACTCTGCAGTCCTCCTGTCTCTGCCTCCCGAGTGCTGGGATTACAGGCATGAGCCACCACGCCCAGCTGTTTTCCTTTTTAATACCTATATCACAATGGGTGGGTCTACTTCAATTTTCTTATCAGTACAAGAATGTAATAATGTTACTACATTGAGAGTATGAGAAAGTGGCACGTAGTGGCACCTAAATGTCAATTCTGAGCCTGGGAAAAAGGAAGAAAAATAGAATGCAAGAGTGTTAACTAGCTTGTAGAGACTGAAACTTCTGGAAAAGTACAGATGGGTGTCTGATTTGATAATAAAATTTTAATTTGACCCAGTCAAATCAATGAAAAGCCCCATCTGTTGACTAGAAATACATACTCATCAGCAATTCCAAGCAAAATCTATGAGGGTTATTTCCTTTCATTAAAGAGCAATATAAATATTGATCACCTCTTCTAATTGACCTGTGGTTTACTTTCATACATTAAACTCCTGTTCTGCACCGAGGGCACAAATCTTCCAATTACCTTCAGTTCATAATTCATTATTTTACATTAGAAGCTAAACATGAACACGAAGTCCTCATTGAGAAGAAGTACCACTTAAGAAACACTTCTCGTACAACCTCCTTATCCCTGAGCCTCACATCAGACCTGTACTAGAGCTAAGGCAGTATCTTTATCTGTCCCAGGCAGGCCAATCTCTCACATATGAAACTGAGGCAAGTGAAAGAAAAGGCCGGGAAACAGCTGCTTCACTGAGTACAAGAAATGAATAGCTCACCAGCTAATGAAAAAGGGAATATTAGGCTTGATGATACAAGAGGGCTGAAAAAATGCCAAGGCAAACATCTGTTGTTGCATCAAAATGGCTAACGGCATGCTAATCACCTTGTTAGTGGTGGTCAGAACACTGAAGACATTCCTTGTAAAGGCACTGGCAGTGCATTCTGTCTCTGGAAATTGAAAGCAAAAAATTGTTTTGCATAAAATGATACCCAGACTCTTCGATGATGTGTCATCAGTGACTAAGTCCCTATGGAAAAAGAACTTTGGAAGGGCAGATTTAACCTATGAAATATTTTGTTAATACTGCTAGTTCATTGACAGGAAAATTAATGAAAAACTGGTGTATCAATCCAGATTACGAGAGAAATTTAAGGTAAATATAGAAGGATTTACCAGATAGGGTTATAATGGCCGCCCACAGAGTCTGGCATGGAAGAGTGCATAAGGTCTGCCTGGGCACTGGAGATCTGAAGGATCTCATCAGAGATCTGCGGCTCATAGTAGTGTCTTGTGTGAGTTGGTATCAGGATCCCAAGGGTCTGTGATGGAAGGCTGAAAGGTCTGTGCTGAAAGACAGATGACATCCAAGGGGAAGATAAAAACAGGATCTTCACTGAAGAAACAGAAGGAAGCTTTCCTTCCTTTTCCTTTTATTCCATTCGGACAACAAGCCCATTGGTTGGTACCACTCACACCCAGAATGTTTCTTCTGTCTTTAATAAATCCCCTGAGCTATACTCAAAACTATACTGATTCAGTTTAGTTACATGTTTATTACTTGTTGACCCAATCAGTTAATTATCAGAAGCAGAATAGAAAAACACTTCACACTCCATGAGTTTTGAAGGCCTTATAGCTAGAACTGTTCCTTTATCAATTTGTTCAGCATCATCACTACACAATGTTTCTCCTGACTTGACCCTTATTTTACATCTTCACCTCTCAATATTCAGGCAAAATTCTTGCCACCAAGTATCAGTTGAAGCATTCTGAATACCTGATCTTGGAAATAGCTACTGTACACCTCAGGTCCTCTACCCTTCATGTATCAACACAAAATGAGAATGGAACCCAGCCGCCCTAATTGAGAGATGGTGACAACCCAAATGAGATGTGATTCTTTTTCTTTGGAACATAAAATGACATTGGTTATCATCAGTTTGATTTACATTAATGGCTTATTTCCTCTAGTTTATGCAAGATTTCTTTTTCATTTTAAGTGCTTCTATTTGCCCTTCTATTTCTTCCCATAGAAAAGCTTTTTTTTTTTATCTCTGTGATTGATGTCAGAGTATCAAAGCAGAATTTTCTTTCATGTGGTGATGGCATGTGAGGTAAACTAGAGGGGAGTAAAGACATGATTGTGCTTTCTGTAAAGACTATTTTGTTGTGCTTCTATTTTCTTTTTCATACAAGTGGCTTACTAGCTGGAAGATAATATTAAATAATGTAAAGTTCACAAGCTAATTTAAAAACTGCTTAGCTGTTAATATTACTGCAAGTATCTATCTAAACATAAAATTATTGAATCCCAAAGACAACTAAATTTAGAGACAGGATGCAATGATCCACAAGGTGATGGTTAATCTTTGCTGCAACTTGACTGGGTTGGGAGTCACCTAGGAGGTCAGTTACTCTTCCTTCTGGCTGTTACCTGGTAAATAGTGGAAGCATGACCTTGGGGGACTATGTCTTGTCTCTGGCCTATTCTTCTCTGGTTCTATTTACAATCTTTGCTGTGTGCTGAACACCAAAAGTTGTGTGGCTTTTTTTCTATTACACCTTTCTGTCATGATTTCTTTTCTTTGGCGCAAATTAACCATGGACTAAAAACTTTTAAGCCTTAAGTCAAGAAAAAATCTTTTTTATTTAAATTGTTCATATCAGGCATTGTGTCCCAGCAATGGAAATATGATTAATATACTTAAGATTGCCAAGTGAAACAATGAGTGTGAATGTACCACTCCTATTCCTCCTTACTTTATTTCTCAGGAACTTAGCATGCAGGATAGAGTTAGTGACTAAGGAGGGTGAGATTAGAGATATGGACAGCAAACAGAAGTAAGGATGGTGAATCCTCACAAGACAGCTCCTACCAGCCATGCACTGCTGATCCATGTGCTCCTTCATCTTGGTGACAGGCACACTCAGTCTTCAAGTCAGCTCTGCCCAGGACAACTGATACAGCTGGGGCACAGTTTTCTAATTTTAGTTTAACAACTGCATGAGGTGTACAATAGGAATAACCAGTACTGAATTCCAGTTCTATCATTCACTAGCCGTGTGACTTTGAACAGTAACTTGTTTTCTGAAACTCGTATTTTTTTAATAAGATAAGGATATTTCTACTCTCCAAGGTTGTAACATGATGTATGCAGATGTTTACAACAGTGCATGTGATATAAGTTCTCAATGGTATTGATCCAGAGATCTAAAGGAATGACTCACCTTTCTGTAGTTTCTACCTTTGAACTTGTCAGAATTAAACAGTAAAATGTTAAGGTTTTGCAGAGCCATCTTAGGCTTTGCTTTGGTGCTAGAGTTATACTAAAATTAAATGAAAATTCTTCAAGAAAACACTTTAATTTACTTAGGCGGCTGCAACACATCAGAGCTTGAAAGACTTATAAACAGCAGACACTTATTTCTCGCAGTTATGGGGGCAGAGAAAGGGCAAGACCCAGGCCCTGGCAGAAATGGGGAGCGGTAAAATCCTACCTTCTGGTTCAAGCATGGCCTCTTCTCCCTGCTTCCTCGCATGATCATAAAAGGAGGGGCAACTCTCTGGAGTATCTTTTATAAGGGGACCAATCTCATTCACAAGGAGTCCAGTCATGGCTTCCTTACTCAAAGGCCCATCTCCTTATACTATGTTAGAGTCAGAGCTTAATGTGTGAAGTCCAAAGAAACACCAACACTGACAGTGTAGTAAGTAGTGTTCATTTTCAATCATATGCTCAAAGTCCCTCCAAGCCATTTCTTGCATTGAATTACAGTTTAGCTAAAGATATCTCATTTCTAGGCAAAAGAAGCCTGAAAAGGTTTTAGAATCCAGGAATGAATCAATACATCAGCTGAGTTTGGAGGTGAAGCGCTCTTACTTCTCAACTCAGCAAAAGCGCTAAAGGATAAACAACCTATACAGTGCAGCCAGGTCTGAGAGGTTTTTATGAGATGTCCTTTCCAGTGACACAACCAGGAAGAAGGAGCTAAAAGCAGTCACACATTTGACCGAACCAAAAATGATGTTTCCATCAAAGCCTACTGGGGCTTGTTCTGAGAGCCTAAATATGGGACAAATGACTAGCCAAATCTCTGAATGCAAGGCCTTTTCAGAGATCTATTTCTTCCCTATTAAGAATAAATAGCTGCAGTCACTCTTTGGCACTGTACCACCGTAAGATTCTCAATTTCCTGAGATGGTGACTTTCAGCCTCCCATGCGATAGAGAGGACAGTTCCTATAATCACTTTAAATATTTCACTAACACAGTTGTAAAATATTTAAAAAGTGAATGGTGATAGTGCTGCTGTTTATTATACTCTCCTTTTTTATTTCCAATAAAACTTGTCTTCTGAGGATATGCAGTCAAGAGCTCTCCCTAGAATATCGTCATTTGCAATATATGCTCCTGAATAGCTTATTCTTATTTATACTAGTAGCCAGGGAGTCATGGTAACCTGGGAAAGTGAAAAAGCAAAACATAATTTTCTTTTGAGGAGATAAGGGTGAGCCACAGGAAAAAATTCTTGGGCACCTTCGAATTCTCTATTTCCTAAAATAATGAATTAGTCATCCAGAAGGGTGTGACTATTCCCAGCCGTTAAAGCCTTCTTGCATGTGTGGGAGGTTTAATTCTCAGATACTCACCATTAGGAATGACTGTGAAATGCCTCCTCCTGTCTTCTCTCTATATTCTGTGGTTGTGAGCATCTTTTCTCTTTTTTTTTCTCTTTTATTTTTTTTGAGTGAGAAAAAAAATGTAGATAGTCCAAATTTTAGCATGATGCCTAAAGTCTATTTCCATGAATATTGCATAATTATTGAGGGGTAGCATCTTATGAATTTTCAGGTGTTTGCTTCTGGTTCATTTTTGGCCATTTACATAAAAAGTCGATTGAAACAGAAGTCTTTGTTGCTGCCTTAGTGAAATCTTCTCATGGGACTTCTCAAGAGACTTGTGTGCTTGGATCCAAACTTAGATCAAAACCCACACAGAAGGTTCTGCTGGGTATCAGGGGAGAGGTCCAGCTCATTGCAAATTCCTGCCACATAAATAATATTTTTCAGGCAGGCTCACTGCCAAACCTGTATCCACTCAATTGGAAATGATACAAAGAGTCTAAAATTTAAATTTGCACCTCTCCATACTTAATGAATCACCTTCTTAAAACTTAATCCCTCATAAAAATTAAAATGAAAAATTTATTGATCCCCTTTTAGAAAACTGCACCCATATGTTACAGTAGGAAAGGGCTCTGATGATAAATCCAGTCTGTGACCACTTGGAGACATCAGGCTCGTCCTGAGGGCTCCTAGAATTGCCTCACCTATGAAGCAACCACAGTAACAGTATCTCTTCACAGGTTTGCTGTGAGGAATAAATGATACTCAGAAAAAGCACAACATAAAGCAAGCATATAATTTTTAGCTATTTTATTATTAAGTACTTCTTAATTTAATCCATTTCATCTCAAAAGCTAGATATAGAGAAGAAAATCCTGAATCTGCCAAAGTAGAACAAAAATTTGCTTTCATAATGGTACCATTCCATTACAAAGAGAAGAAGAAAGCTCTCAGCTCTAAGAAGTCCACTTTTCTTCCTCAGAAACAGATGTGCCAGAAAAGATGTGAAGACATGATGCTCATAGGGAAACAAAGCTGCTGCGCATGCGACACTCAGACTCCTGCTTCCTCTGCAAGCTGCAGACAAAGAAGGGAAAGGTCTTTATTTGGTTCATTTCACAACTCAAGCTTTCTCTTCATGTAGACCCCTCTTCTGTTTGGGCAGTCTCACAGTGGCAATTTTAAAACTTGTGGGAAGCTAATTAATAATACAGATAAAATGAATGTTTTTCCTTCCTACAGGCATTGTAGATCAATTTAAGTGGAATATATCCAGTTCTGTTGAAATAATTAACTCTTTCAAAGTACTAGAGTTACTGTAAAATCCACAAACTTAAATAAGATTAAAGATAGTCAAGTAGACTCCTCTGATTTTCTTATCAGAGGAGAAATAGTGTTAGACATATGTTTTATCCAATTTTTAAATTGCTTAGAAATTCACAGCGTGTTTTCTGTATGAGATCTCTGCCCTAACAAAGCCTGAAATGTCATTAAAACGTTGTAGGTAGGCGATCAATTTATCAAAGCCAGACCTAATTACCTTATACATTAGCTTTGTGCCATACAAATGATTTCTTGTCCCATTTGATCTGGTAAAGTAAGTAGGATAGTGCTAATGTTCCCAGTTGAAAACTAAGAAAATTTGAGGTATGAGAAATGTTGAGTTTTATCCAGAGCTACTCCTTAGTAGCATGATCAGATTAGAATACAAGTCTCCCATTTCCTAGACCCTGTAATATTCTATACATAAATACTTCACACATGATGCAGACCACAATGGGCTTCCCATTAATTTCATCTATTAAATTCATCTATTACATCATATATTCCATTCCACATTTCCATTTTTCTCTTAGTGCAATGAAGAGTCCAATTTGCACATCAAACCGTGGAACAGCCACCTTTTCTCTTAACAGGATTTCGACACATGCACCTTCATGATAACCCAAGTAACTGCACAGAAATTCTGGAAATATACTACACGGATTATGATTCTGAAGGATTTATTCTGGGTTGTGATTAAGCACACTCTGAGTAAAAGCCCCAGAACTAACATTATACCTGTAATTGGTACTCATATGAAGTTAAGATATATTAATAATACACATTAATTTCCTTTCAAGATTTAAAAATTTTATGCCATAAAAGGAATAAAAATAAATATAACAAAAATCTCATTCCCATTTCTGTCTCCTGTCTATCTAATTCTCTTCCCTGGAGAATATGACATGATATTTGTATTCTCCCAAAGCTATTTTATTCACTTTTAGGCAATTAAGTTGAAGCATTTTTTTATCTTTTATGCAAATGGAAATACTCATTTCAAACAAGTTCTACAGATGATTCCAGCACGGGCAATCTTCAAATAATTAGTCATCTTCTCTGGATAGAACATTCACTCCATTAGAACATAGGAATTTTTATAATAATCTCAGTGGTCTCAAACTTTAGAATACATCATCAGATTTACCTGCAGGATTTGTTGTTTTTTTAAAAAAAAAATAGCTCCCCCTCCACTAGGAGAAACCATCAAAGGTAATACTTGTAAAATTCTACATTCAGGCTTAATTTAATTGCCTACCCAAAATACATTATTGGTGGCCATAGAAACATCAGTATGTGGTATTTACCAGGAATAGATACTCTCCTAGCCACTTTAAAAGCATTAACTTGTCTAAGCATACGATACAATGAGGTATGCATTATCCCATTTTAAAGAGGAAAAACTGAGCAACATGTATTAAGAAACTTTTCCACTTTTGTTCATCCAGGCAGTCACGAGCAGACCCAGCCTGACTGCAGAAGCCCTGGGCCTCACCATCTGTCCTTGCTGCTGCCCAGCCCCCCAGAGGTGGGCGAACAGACCCTTGCTGTCAAAGCAGCGGCACTCACTATGACAGAGAGCCTCTCTCACGTACCAGACAGCTCCCAGATGTGGAAAAGTAGCGACACAAAAGACAAGTGTGTGCTTTTTAGCAAAACAAATCTGCCATTTAACATATGACAGTAAATTTCCTAGTTTGCTCTCTTCTATAATCCATTTGAGAATTTTTTTAGGAAAAAAAATTATTTAAATATATTACGAACATAAAAATACACATATTAAGGGGTACACTGACACAGAAGGGTCACTTCTGTAAGTCCTGCCTGGGCAACTTGATGAGATCCCATCTCTAAATAAAGGGGAGAAAGTAAGGTAGGAAAGGAGGATGAAAGCGAAGGGCACTATGTAATATTTTAATATGCATAAACATTATATAATGGTTAAGTCAAGCATTTATCTCCAACATTTATCTTTTATGACAGAAACTTTAAAATCATTTCTCTTAACTTTGAAACGCAGAGTATATTATTCTGTGCAGACGCCCTACTGTGCAACAGCACATCAGAACTTCTTACTGTTCATCTCACCCACTGCCATCCATTGATAGGCTTCCCCTCTTCATCCATCGAGACGCCTCCTTTTTCTCTGCTAACCGCCAAAGTATTCTCAGGTTCTTAGAGACCAAGTTTTTAATCTCCACATACTGTGCTCACTTTGGCAGTGCATGCCCTAAAATATGAAGCCTCTCTATGTGAATGATAACATTTTGTACTTGTCTCTCTGTGCCTCGATTATTTCACATTGTATCTTCAGTTCCCTTCATGTCATCACAAATGGCAAGACTGTATCCTTTTCATGGCTAAATTCTAGTGGCTTAGAGTACATTTATCCATTTATCAGTTGATGGATACCTACACTGCTTCTCTTAGCTCTTGTAAAAACTCTTGCATGAACCCAAGAATACAAATCTCTATCTCATACTTATTTTATGTCCTTCGAACATACAACCTGAAATGGAACTGGTGGCTCATCTGGTAAAACTATCTTTAATATTTTGAGGAAACTTCATACTGTATTGTGATGGTTCATATCCTAATTCACATTATCATTGACAGAGTTTGCCTTTGCTGTATATTCATGCCAGCCCATGTCACCATTAGTCTTCTTTATAGCCATCTTATTGGGATAAAATATTTTGTGGCTTAATTTGCATGGTTATGATATTTACCATTTTTTTCATGGACCTATTGACTATTTATATGTCCTTCTGGGAAAAATATTTATTTAAAGTTTTTTGCCACTCAGTTTTGGAGTTCCTCATACATTCTATCAAGATGCATAGTTTGCAAGTATTTTCTCCCATACCTTGGTTATCTCTGTGCTCTGATTGTTCCTTTAGCTGTCCAGAAGCTTTTAGTTTAATGTAATTATATTTGTCTCTTTAAGTTTTCTGTGCTTGTGAGGTCTTGTCTAAAAAGTTTTTGCTCATTTCATTGTCCTGAATTGTTTCCTTTGTCTTCTGCAGCAAGTTCATGGCTTGTATACTTTATTTAAGTCTTGAATCAACTTGAGTTTATTTTTGTAACTGGTAAGGGTTACATTTTTCTAAACAGAGATATCCAATTTTTCCAGTATTACTTATTTAAAGGACTATCATTTTTCGAGTGTTGTTCTTAGTACCTTTGTCAAAGACCAATTGTACATTCATGGATTTACTTCTGTTTCTCTTCTTTTGTCTGTGCACCTGTTTTCCTGCCAATATGATGTTGATTTGATTACTACAGATTAATGACATGTCTTGAAATCAGATAGTGTAATGTCTCTTACTTCGGCTATTTGGAGGTGTGTGTGTGTGGGTTGATGGGTCCATGCACATTCTAGAATTTTTTTCTAGTTCTATACTGTCACTGGCATTTTGTTGGAGATTGCTCCTATTATAGACATTTTATCAATACTAGGTTTTCCAATCTATGAATACTGAGTGCTTTTCAACTTTTTTTGTTTCTTCAATTTCATCAGTATCTTATAATTTCTACTACATAGATCTGTTTCTTTATTTAAATTTTTCTTTGGGATTTTTTCGTACCTATTTTATTTTTAGGGGGTACATTTTATTGGTACATTATATATACATATCACGATGACACTCCACATTGAGAATTTGTACCAGTATATGACACAAATTAATTCTCACTTTTCCCCTTCCCC
>PVIC010000530.1:0-42816 GCA_004025085.1 Thryonomys swinderianus | reverse complement strand
TCCACACTGATCTCCATAATGGTTGTACTAGTCTACATTCCCACCAGCAGTGCAGAAGGGTTCCTTTTCTCCACAACCTTGCCAGCATTTGTTGCTGGCTAATTTTGAGATAGCAGCCATTTTTTGTGGAGTGAGATGATCTGAGAGTTGTTTTCATCTGCATCTCTTGAATGGCCAGTGATGTTGAGCATTCCTTCATATACTTCTTAGCTGCTTTTACTTCTTCCTCTGAAAAGTGTCTATTCATTTCAGATGCCCATTTTTGAATTGGGTCTTTAAATTCAGGGGGACTGATTTTTTAAAGCTCTTTGTATATTCTAGATAGTAGCCCTTTGTCTGAGAAATTACTGGTAAAGATTTTTTTCCATATTGTTGGTTGCCTTTTTGCTCTACTGATGGTTTTTAAATAGGATTACTTTTTATTTCTCTTTCAAATAAATCACTACCAGCAAATAGCAATACTACTGTTAGTTTATGTTGACTTTAAAATCTTACAACTTTGCTGATTTCATTTCTTGTTCTAATAGTTTTAGTACTATCTTTTAGATTTTCTATATGTATTATACTATAATTAGCATCAACAGTGATATCTTTACTTTGCTTTCTAATTTGGATCTCCATTATAAATTTCTTACTTGGTTGCTCTGGTTAGAACTTCAAATACTACGTTCCATAAAAGTGGTAAGAATGATCCTGCTATCCACTCTTTGCAGATCTTAGAAAGATTTCAGTCAGCAGAATGTTAGCTGTTGGTCTATAATAAGTACCATTTATTGTGTAGAAGTAGGTCCCTTCTATACATAATTTCTTAAGCACATTTTATCATGAAGTCATTTTGAATAATACTATAGACTTTTTTCACGTGTCAATGTGATTGTATGGTTTATGTCCTTTATTCTTTTGAGGTAATGGATCATATTTATTAATTTGTATGTACTGAGCAGTCCTTGAATCACAAGATGAATCTTATTTGGTCATAGCTTAAGAAGCTATTTGATTTGGCTTATTAGTATTTTGTTGAGGATTTCTATTTTTTATATCAAGAATATTGGCCACTGGTTTTCTTTTTGACATTCTTATATCTTTATCTGTGTTATAAGGGCAATGCTGGTCCTACAGAATACGCCTGGTAGAATTCCCTATTCTTCTATTCTTAAAACAAGTTTTAGCCCTCTTTCAAGTGCTTAGTGGAGAAAGCATGACACTTTCTAGCTTTTCTTTGATTGAGACCTTTCATTCATGATTGTCTTGTTACTTCTTATTGCATAGTGTGGATTTTCTATTTCTTCATGATTCAGCCTTCATAACAGTTACATGTCTGGAAATTTCTCCATTTCTTCTATTCAATTTGTTCATGGCAATCTACAATGATTATTTTTATAGTACTATAGAATAACAATGTAGTAATGACTTTCTTTTCACCTATGATTTTACTGTCTTTCTTTTTTAGTCTAGCAAACAACTTTTTAAAGGATGGATACAAAGACCTAACTCTTTGTTTCACTAGTGTTTTGTGTTACTTACAGCCAAAATACATGAAAAAGAGACTAATATTTATTATTTTCTTTATTCCACTAACTTGGGTTTGGTTTATTCTCTAGCACATGAGAGGCCATGAGTGGTTGTATACCTGAGATCTGGTTTTTTTTTTTTTTTTTTTGCTTTTTGGAGACAGGGTCTCGCTTTATAGTTCAGGCTGGCCCTGAGCTCACTATGGTGCCCAGGCAAGCCGCCGTGAACTCAGCAATCCTCCTGTCTCTGCCTCCCGAGTGCTGGGATTACAGGTGTGAGCCACCACGCCCAGCATTATATGTGGTAACCGGGGATCGAACTCAGGTCCTTACGCTTGCGAGGCAGGTGCCGGAACCACTGAGCTAACCCTCCGGCCCGAGATCTGCTTTTTTAATGTGGGTACTGATAGCTACAAACTTTTCTGTTAATACTGCTTGATTATAAGATGATCTGGAGTAAACCTGAGTTAAATTTGACTGGTGACCTTTGGCCGGCATGTACTTCAATATTTGTACCTATGTTAGAAGATTTTTCTATTATTTCTTTGAATAAATTTCTTATAACTCTGACATTTTAGTCTGTCTTAAATCCCTGAAACCCATGTATTGGTTGTTTTAATGAAGTTTCTAGTTCCCATAAGCATTCTCTCTCTCTCGGTATTTTCAAAGATTCCTACCTCAGGCTAATTATTTCTTCTCTTTGTTGAATTCTTCTATCACATTTTTAATTTCACTTAGTGTGTTTTTGAGCTCACAAATTTGTTCCACTTGTTTAAATTTTCATTGTTTCTTTGTATATTGAAATGTTTTTATGTGGGTTTTTTCAAGCTTACTGAGTTTCTTTAAAGCAACTATTTTAAGTTTTCAGTTTTTTCACACTAACTACTATCTTGGCACTTTCTAGCACCTTACGTAAAGTATTAGGTAAGTTCTTGTTTTCCTGAAAGCTGTTAATGTTTGTTAATATACCACATCATCTGGGAATTGAAGCATTATTTGTTTTCCAGTCTTTCTAATATAGCTTTGTATGTGCTGGTGTTCCCAGATATTATAAACAGGCTCCTTTTTCCTCTGACCATACAGCCACTTTCTTTATTTCAGTACTGGATAACATGCAGGTCTCTATTAGCCAGGATTCCACTGTTGGCCAGCTCTCACTTTTCTAGCACTAAACATCATACATAACTAGAACCAAGGCCCACATTACTAGGAGGTACTTAATGCTTCAATAGACTTGTAGCCAAAAACCATTCCAAGCAGCTGTAGCTGATACTAGCTACAGCAGAAGTCCAAGAAAATGTGACCATGTGGCTTGTCCTCACACTGGATATTTTTTAGAGGCCAACTCAGGACTATGTCCTAGGGAAAACTCTTATTGTGTACTACTTCCCTTCCACCTGGCAGATGTAATCTTGTGCCATAATATGATGCCCAAGGTTGGGACAGTGGTGGTGAAAGCAGTTCCTCAGAAATGTGGGCTAACACTAAGCTGAGTTATGCTTGTATCTTTCAGACATGGGGCTTACTCGGTGTGTGGTACATGGAGGCCTGTGCTGGAGCTGGCAGGATTGCAGGCTGTAGCCACAGGGGCCTGCAGAATATAATGAGCAAGCCACATGCGGTCTAGGCCTGTGCCAAGACTGGAGGCTACAACTCACATCTACTGTACTTGTGTGCACATCTCCACACGATGATACAAACAGGGTAGTATAGTGACGGTGAACCATTTAGTGCTTTCGCTGATAACAAACAGCTGTCTGCAGTGCATGTGCTGTAGGCTCACCACCACTGCTCTGGCAACTCTGCCTGTGATCTCTGGCTTCCTATGAGGCCTTTAAGGCAAAGTCCTATCCAACATTTGAGCCCTCTTTCCCAGAAAGGTAGGAACTTGCTTCCTACTGTACATACGGAGGCTCAATAGAGGACAGCAGAAGCAGGCAGCTGCCTGGACTAACAAAGGTCTAGAGACATGATCCGTAAGGATTAGTAGGTCTGGTGGCAGAAGCTGTGGTGCTGTGTCCCACTCCCAGAGCTCCAGCATGGCACCCCTGAGACTATGTCTAAGTCTGTGGTATGAACCATATTCTTCACCCTTGCCAAAGCAGGAGGCTCCACTCTCTACACTGGGCTACTTAGAGTTAGTGGAGAACTGACATGAATAACTCCTTCCTGCATTCTTGAGTTTTCCTCTTTTTTTTTTTGTTATACTGAAAGCAGGCACTGTGGTCTCTTGCCTGGCTTGTGTAGCTCTTGTAAAGGTAGGTATATTGGCATTCACCTTAATGTTTCTGTGGGGAAATAATTAGAGGATCCTACTTTGCACAAATTTGAGAAATTTTCAATTCAACTGCAGCTTTTCTGACATTGTTTTATAAAATAGGGCGTACTAGTATTCTTTTTGTATTTGATAACTGACTTTTAATATTCTTAACATAATGGTAAGTTTTCAGTAGTACAGTGAATTTATTACCATGTTTCATCGAAGTCAATATGAAACATTCTATTCAGTATATAAAAGGTTGCCTTTAGCAGATATATACAGAGCTATTTAAGTTAAAGTGATAAAATCCAGTTACTCTAGGTGCTAGATCCAACTTGTACCAGTTTTTAGAGTTGGTTGTTATTTTTTCACAGATTTTATAAACATATTAATATCACAGTGACACAGAAATTATTTCTTTTGGGAAGAGAGATGTAAATGATGGAAATAGCAAAACTAGAAAATAAGATGTTATTTTTCATTTTAGTGAGTCAGTTATTAAACATTTACCAGACTTATTCCAGTATGTCTTGAGTCTGAAGCCAAATAACTACATCCTCCTTAGAAGTGATTTTTAAAAAGAAAGATATTTTAAGTAGTGCATTACTAAGACTGACACATTAAATAGAATGTTAGTTACATTATCGACTTCTTAACTTTCATCACTGAATTACTGCCAGTAACCAAAAATGTCAATTAGACACAGAACTTATCACCTTTTCCTCTGCTATTAAGCACCCAAATCATTATTTCTACAGAGACCTTCAAGCTAAACACATCACGAGAAAAAGATGCCCCCAAGTTCTCACTTTGATTGTCCTAGGATGAAAAGTCTGCATTTCTAATGTGGAATGAATAAGATGGAATGCTTCTAGAAACAGGAAGCTTGATAAGTTAGTGTTTCTAAACCTCTCTTTGACTCCTGTCCCACATTCAATTAATGTCAGGTAGCATTTTGGAATTTTCTGGGAATAATTAGGCTCGGAATTCCCTCAATTATGTTGAAATTATTCTTATATTTTCCCTGTGAACACTTCCTTTTCTAAGGTAATAAGCAAGAAAATTGTTTTCATCATGGAAGTTACATTTTTAACTTGACTTAATTAAGAATCGCTAATAGTATTTTAATTGCTTACTCCCTGTTTATTAAACTTAACTGTTGAAAACAGGGCAACATTTCAGTAATCAGAAAGAATATTTGTCTTACCCTGAAAACATTTAGGGCTTTGCGGAGCACTGAAGAGCTTTCTGTGATACCAAGTGGAATGAACACAGGTGTAGTGACCATCATAGTGCAGATTGTGACGCAGGTTCTTCAAGGGACTTCATATGATTTCAACCACTGTATAGCTTCATAAGAAAGTAATTCGGCATCAACACATTCCTATCATTCTTACAAACTTCCCAGCACTGAGCACTTAAAGATCTCTAAAGACCTTTTATGAGCCCTAAATAGAGAGTGTAGAAAAAGAAAATGCCCTGAATTGCAGCTGTTTCCCTGAGTCTGAAGAGTGGACAGGACCCAGATTGGGTCCTCACAGAGAACTAAGGCTTGGAACAACCTCTCTCTAGATCTCTCCTATGACGGCATGTGACTCTCATCTCAGGCCAAAAAGATGCAACCACTCTCTAGCACTGTTCCTACCTGTGTATTTCCAAAGCTGTTGTGAGGAAAATCACAAGTCACTTTGACCGACAAGAGACTACAGGAGCTTGTGCATGACTGGCCTTGTCACCAGCAGAACACATCAATGGCTTTCCATATGATGGCATCTTCTTTACTGACTTGGAGTCTGTCTGTAGCTTTCACTCAGAAGTGAAAAGGGCAGTTATTCTCTATACTTTATACAATGTGCCACACATACAAATGGTATCAGTGATGCATTTAGGGTTCTGTCACTCTCTGTGTGTTAATAAAACACTACAAAAAAATCAGGAGGGACTTACAAATAAGCCAGCAGGTCCTTTGATCATTCTTAGGGAATTATTCCTTTGTGGTAGCAAGAAGAAATGGGCCTGTTTTCATGGACACCCATATTCTCTTTCCAGCATCACAGGGAAGGTAACCAGAAGCTACATCTAAGGTCTGAAGCCTGGGCACAGCCAGCGCTGACTGTTCCCATATTATGCACTGTGTCTTTTTCTAAAACTGCATGCAGCCCACACTGGCTCTCTGTAGCTTTCTTGCTGATACATGTCCTTCCTTAAATGCTTTAAAGTTATAGTCTCACAGCTACTCCTATAAGTCAAAGAGAAAATTCACCTGCTCTCATGAAGTTTAAGTTCCCTAGAATAGAGTTTTTATTTCATACTACTCTATTGGTAGAGTGGTCCATTCATCACCTGCATTGAAATAACATAAGTGCTTATTTAAAAGTAAAGATTAATTCAGGTTACCTTCTATGGACCTCATGATTTATAACAAATACTTTACCACTTATGCCATCTCAGGATGACACCTCAGGACACTAATATTTTTATTGGTACATTTTATTGGTACATTTTATATATGTATATATATATACACATATATACATACATACACACATACATATATGTATATACATATATGCATATACACACATATATAAATATATGTGTATGTACATATATGTATATATCACAATGATGCTCCACATCAAGAATTTGTATGAGTACATGACACAACTTATTTCTCATTTTCCCCCTCCCCTACCCACCCTACTTCCCCCTGCCCCTATCTACACAAGCATTGTTTCTTCTTACCATCAATTTTTTTCTTTCATTATTTACCCCTAAACCCTACAATATCAATCATGCAATCTAGAACACATTTATAACTTTAGTTTCTCATAGCAGAGAAAATATACGATATTTGGACATCTGTGACCTATTTATTTCACTTATGAGTATGTCCTCAAGGTACATTCATTTAAGTATAAATGATTCAATCTCATCATTCTTTATGGAAGAGTAATATCCCATTTTATTAAAACACACACACACATCTTTATCCAGTCTAGAGTTGAGGGGCATTTGGGCTGTTTTCAAGATTTAGCTATCACAAACTGAGCTGCTATGAACATGGATGCACATATGTCACTATGATATGATTCTTTTGTGTATATTCCTAGCAGAGCGATAGCAGTGTCAAATGGGACCTCTAATCCTGTTTTTTTTTTTAGGAATATCCACACTAACTTTCATAGAGGTTGTACCAATCTACATTCTCACCATTAGTGGAGAAAGGTTCCTTTTTCTATTCAACCTCGCCAGCATTTGTTGCTGGCTAATTTGGAGAGAGCAGCCATTCTTTGTGGAGTGAGACGGAATCTTAGCATTCTTTTCATCTACGTCTCTCAAATGACTAGTGATGCTGAACATTTCTTCATGTGTTTCTTACCTGCTTTGACTTCTTCATCTGAAAAGTGTCTGTTCATTTCAGATGCCCATTTTTGAATTGTGTCTTTAAATTTGGCATGACTGATTTCTTTAAAGCTCTTTATATTTTCTAGATAGTAGCCCTTTTTCTGAGGAACAGCTGGTAAAGACTTCTTTCCCATATTGTCTGTTGCCTTTTTGTTCTGCTGATGGTTTCTTTTGCTGTGCAGAAGCTTTTTAATAGAAGGAGATCCCATTTGTTGATTTCTACTGATAGTTCTCATTCTATACAGGTTTTGTTCATAAAGTCTTTCCCTAAGTCAGTGCTCAGGACATTAATATTGAAGATCTCATTGTGTTAAACCAACACTGGCAATTCTGTAATGTGGCACTATTACTCAGATTCTCCACAGAAATGGAACAATTAGGATATGACACATACACACACAGATTTATCATGAGAATTGGCTCCCTCATGCAATTATGGAGCTCTAAGGGGTCTCACTATCTTCAAAATGGAAAACCAGTGTAATTGAGTCTGAATCAAAAGACCAGAGAGTCAAGATTTTGCATAACTGAGAGAGGCAGAAGATGAATATCTCACCTCAAGAAGAGAAATGCAGAGCTACCTCATCCTTTTTGTCCTCTTGAGGCTTTCTATCCAGGGTGATGAGGTGGATCATCTTGATTAGAGCAATTCACTCAAATACCAATCTCCCAGAAAAAGCTTGTAAAGCTCTTGGCATCCTCTAATGCAGTCAAACTGACATATAAAGTTAAGCATCACAAAGCTAGGGGTGTAGCCCAGTGACAGATCACTTGCTTAGAATGCATAGAAAATCATTGTTTCCATTCCAACCAAGAGTTATAATAATAAAATTAGACAAGGTTGATGTAATAAGAATGATGTGAAAAATCAAGGAAAGGCATCCTAGAAAGGAAAGACTAGTATTTCCTGCCATAGGACCACATGCCACTCTGTCGCATATGGTGAATACCTGTGTGATACCACTTGCATGGAAAGATAGTGGAGAAGCATGTCATTCAGTGGGTTGGTCTCTCTGGTATATAGATTCTCCACGAGTGGTGATGGTGAACTAAGACCCATCTCAGGGTTCTGTTGTTGTATAGATCAGTGCTCTTGCAGATCCTGCCATGTGAAGCAGAGAATAGTGGTCATTAGAGGACCCTTACCAAGATAGCAGGAGGACACTTAGCATGAGAAGGAGAGATGGTTCTCTACAAAATAAACTTGTGGAATGTCTGGCCTTCTCATAGCCAGGTTTCCAAAACATCACTATTCTCTTCAGATAATTTTATCTAAGTAACATCTATTTTCCATGCTTTTACATACTAATCAGCTTTCAATTACCAGAACCGAGCTGCTGATGCTGGAAAGTACCGAAAACTCAAATTTGAACAATAAATCCTTAAATGCCCTCACCATGTCTTAAACCAAGACAAATGAGTGTTAATTCCATAACTTTTTCCATGTACTTCAGCCCCTCTTTACAAATTTTTATGGCCTTTAATCCATTTGTGGACCTGTTATTAAAACCATGGAAAGAAGTTTAAAGAAATGAATATAAACAAATAGGTTACACAAAAACTTTCATTTTAGAATGGTAGTATGGAACAGATCCACGTTCTAATATTTTTATTAATAATTTTTTAAAATGTGTATCTTTTTTGGTAAATTGTATATACACATCATGATTACAGTCAATATTGGGAATTTGTACCAGTATATGACACAATTTAATTCTCATTTTTCCCATTCCTCTACCCACCCCCAGCCCCTAAATACATGTTTTGCTTCCCTTTTTTTTATTACCATCACATTTTCTCCTTACCCCTCATTACTCACACCTCCACCACGTTTCCCTTTGTGAAACAGAAACTATAATTAATAATCTTGAAAAGCATCCTACGTAAAGGTGTTTCTGTCCCTTTGTGCTACCAAAATGTTTGTCCTCTAGAGAAAAAGTGGTCAGCAGTTCTCACATCCTAGAAGCATCAACTGTGCAATGGATAGTCACCAATGTTCTTATAAACAAATGACTTCACTAAAAAGTTGCCATTTTAACAATGATTAAATTTAAAAGGTTAAGTATCAGCTCCCACCAAATAGTTTTTCATGTGCAGTATGTACATTTTATAATACTTTGACCATCTCTTTTAGTGAAAGGGGCGCAAAAAGGAATGGAAAAAAGGAGTAAGGAATAAGGTAAAATATAGAAAGGAAAGAAACAGAAATGGAGAAGGGGCAGAGGGAAAAGAAAGGGACTTTTACATTACTGATGTGAAAAATACCTTAACTATAGTCACATACAATTCCCTTATTACTGTAGATACAAATGACAGAACTTGAGGTGTGACTTCACTGTTTGAAACAGAAACAAGATATGCCATAGACTTCCTCTATGCCAGCGACTTAAACACTTAAATATCAGAGTAAAGAGTTGAAAGACAGATATTAACTTCATTAGGAAACAGAGGTTCTATGAGTTAACATGATTATCATAGCTGTGTCCAGTTGAAAAATCAAGAATTGGACCAAGATGTGTCTATTCCAAATGTTCTGTTCTCTTTTGTGTGATTTCTTTTCATGTTTTCATGGCATACTATTATGCCTATAATTTTTTGATAATCAACTGCTGGTTCTAAGACTTTGATCATAAATTCAGTCCCCAATGATAACATTGTTGCTAAGAAAATAAGTCTGCTGTACAAAATATTCTCATATTAGAGTTCAAAACAAGGACTGAAAGTCAAAGGCAGCATATTTCCTAGAGCACTAATAGAATTCATGAGCATCCTTCTCACAGCAAAAATAAGACACAAAAATCAATGTTGTTTACTTGGAGTTAAAATGCAAACTACTGACTCTTGAAGTTCGTTGGCTGCAAAGTTGGCAAAACCCCCAAAAGGCAGGAAAACTGCCCAACTCTAGTCTCAAATCTTATACTTGGACATTGTTTTTCCTAAAATTAGGTTAATGAACTAGGATCAAAGAACATTTTTTGTCAGGTTCATGTGAATCTTGAGAGCAACATGTAGAACAAAAGTATTTATAAGGAAGGAACCCTAAGCCAAAGGAAAACCCAGGCCTAGAGGGTCTGCATGCCCCGTGGGTTGTGGCTAATTATCCTGCTGAAGTTGGAAAGGTCTGTTTTTCACTGTGCTCAGCACTTTTCTGACTAGTCCTTCCATAGCTTCACAGACGTGTCCCAGTTTGGGTAGCAGTAGAAAATCATGATTGCCAGAGGAGACACCAATGTATCTCTCTGCCACCTTTTTTTCCACGCTGATAAAAGTGCGTGGCATTAATATACTATGAGATTTTGACAAAGCTAAAAGCATAAAATACACAAGAAATGCTGCTTATCTGATTTATGCATACTAATAGATAGCACTCATTTCTCTTCATTTCTGCTTTGTTCTTGTTACCCAGGATTGCTTTTGTTAATCTCGTCTAGCTCCTTGTGAATTTTAGGATTCTCTCCAGTTTTATAAAAAATGTTTTGGGCCAGGGATGGTGGCTCACACCTATAATCCCAGCACTTAGGAGGCAGAGGCAGGAGGATTGCTGTGATTAAAGGCTGGCCTGGGCTACATAGTGAGTTTATGGCCAGCCTGAAATATAAAGCAAGACCATGTCTCAAAACAGAAAAGTTTTGGTATTTTGATTAGGACTACTATAACTCTATATATCAGACTATGGCTATTTTGACTATTTTGCTTATACCTATGCAGAAATGGAATATTTTTCCATTTTCTGATGTCCTCTTTGATCTGCTTTTTCAGAGAACTGTTGTTTTATAGAAATGTCACAGTTCCTTTTTTAGGTTAGTTCTTAAGTAATTTTTACCAATGCTATTGAGAACGGTGTTTCTTCTTTATCAATGAGTTTTGTATTGGTGCACAGTACTATTATTTATTTTGAGGTGTTAAATTTGTATTCTACTATGTTGCTGAGCTTGTATATTATAGAAGTGTTTGGGTCATCTACAAAGAATGATAACTTTACATTTCCTTTCCCATATACATCTATTTTCTTTTTTTAGAGGAAAAAGATATTTTCACCACTTACTGTAATTTTGGCAATAGGTTTGTCATAAATGGCTCTTTTTGTATTGATATAAGGTACTTCTATACCTGTTTACTTCAGGGGTTTTAATCATAAATGGATATTAGACTTTGTCAAAAGCTTTTCCATCTGTTATGATCATTATGTGATCTTTTTTCTCATTTCTGTTTATATCATATATTGCATTTATTGTTTTGCATATGTTGAATCACCCTGCATCCTTGGGATGAAGCCTACATGACAATGATGCATTGTTTTTTGATAACTTGTTTTCAATCTCTGCAAGTATATTTTTAAGGATTCTGGAACCTAAATTCACCAAAGATAATATCCTGTTCTCTTATTTTTTAATACATTCTTGCCTAGTTTTGAAATCACCATAGCACTAGCTTCCAGGAATTACTTGGGAAATAATCCTTTCCTCTCAGTCTCACTAGAGATTATCATATATTGACACCACATTTTCTCTAAAGCTCTAGCATTCATCAATGAATCCATCAGGATTAGGGCTTTTCTTAGTTGGTTGACTTTTTCTTTGTGCTTCATTTTCAATTGTCCATTAATAGATTACTCTGTTTTCAAATATTTTGGGTTATTATATATATAATTTATCCATTTCTTTTGAATTATCCACTTTACTGGTCTACAGGTTTGAAAAATAGTTGGTAATAATCAGTTTGAGCAGTATCCACTGTGATTTCACCCTTTTTTATTTCTTCTTTTAAAATTTATTGGTACATCATATATACACTTCACAATTACATTCCATATGGAGAATTTGTATCAATATGTGACATAACTCAATTCTCATTTTCCTCCTCCCCTCCCCACCCTATAACACCTACCCCTATATACTGAAGCTTTGTTTCCTTTTTTACCATCAATTTTTTTCTTTCCCCTCCTTGATTACCCCATATCCCATTTCCCTTTGAATATTTGCTATTTCACAATATCTATCATTCATTCTAGAACACATTTACAACTTGTTTCTCATACCCAAGAAAATATATGATATTTGCATATCTGTGACCTATTTATTTCACTTATGAGTATGTCCTTAAGAAATGTCCATTTAGGTCTAAATGACTCAACCTCATCATTCTTTATGGCAGAGTAATACTCCAACTTATATTTTAAAAACACATCTTTATTTAGAGTTGATGGAAATTTGGGCTGTTTCTAAGATTTAGCTATCATGAACTGAGCTACTATAAACATGGGTGTATATATGTCACTGTGATATGAATCTTGTAATTCTTTTGTGTATATCCCTAGCAGGGGAATAGCAGGGTCAAATGGGACCTCTAATGCTAGTTTTCTGAGGAATCTCCACACTGATCTTCATAATGGTTGTACCAGTATACATACCCACAAATAGTGGAGAATGGTTCTTTTTCTCCACAACCTCGCCAGCATGTTTTGCTGGCCAATTTTGAAACAGCATCTATTCTTTGTAGAGTGAGATGAAATCTCATTGTTTTCATCTGCATCTCTCGAATGGCCAGTGACATTGAACATTTCTTCATATACTTCTTAGCTGCTTTTACATCTTCCTATGAAAAATGTCTGTTCATTTCAGATGCCCATTTTTTAATTGGGTCTTTAAATTTGGGAGAGGGTGATTTTTTTTAATCTCTTATAATTCTAGATAGTAGTCCTTTGAGGAACAGCTGGTAAAGATTTTTCCCATATTGTTCGTTGCCACTAAATTTGGTGATTAAGTCTAGTAGTTTGGTGGAGTTTTGAGGAAAAAACCCTAATCACCAAATTTAATAGCATAATTCTCATTTTTCCCCTTTGAAAATAAAATGTACCAATTAAAAAAATTTAGTAGCATGAGTGGATACGAGGTCAATGCTCAAAAATCAATCACATTTTTATATACAAATAACAGATTGAGAAAGAAATTGGGGAGTCAGTTCCTTTCACAATAGCACCCAGAAAAATGAAATATCTAGCAGTCAATCTAACAAAGAGGTAAAGGACCCCTACTCCAAAAAACTACAACACTCTGAAAAAGGAGGTTGAAGAAGGTAACAGAAAATGGAAAGACATCCCTTGTTCCTACATAGAAAAACAAGATCATCAAAATAGCTTCACTCCCACAACTACTATACAGATTCAATGTAATTCTGATTGAAATCCCTACAGCATATTTCACAGATCTTGAGAAAATCATCCAAAAATTCATCTGAAACCACAAGAGACCTAGAAGAACAAAAGCAATTATAGGAAACAAGGACATGGCTGGGGATATCAGTTTCCCCAACTTGTAACAGACCTGAGGATCAGTGGAACAGATTAGGAGGTCCAGAAATAACTCTAGCTACACCAAGCCACCTTGTCTTTGATAGAGGAGCCAAACATCCTCAATGATGGAAAGGTGGCCTTTTTAACATATGGTGCTGGAAAAACTGGGCTTCAGCCTGCCAAAGACTGAAGCTAGAGTCATCTCTTTCACTGTGTCCTAAACTAAAATCAAAGTGGATTAGAGACCTAAATATTAAAACAGAAACACTAAACCTGCTGCAGGTCAGGTTAGGTAGTACTCTTGAAGACACTGGCTTAGGGAAAGACTTTATGAACAAAACCTCTATAACATGAGAACTAGCAGAAGAAATCAGTATGTGGGATCTCTTATTAAAAAGGTTCTGCACAGCAAAAGAAAACACTGGCAGAGTAAAAAGGCATCCAACGATATGGGAAAAAAATTTTTTTGAGACAGGGTCTCACTTTGCACTTCAGGCTAGCCCTGAGCTCACTATATAGCCCAGGCAACCCTCAAATTCAGCAGTCCTCCTGCCTCTGCCTCCCAAGTGCTGGGATTACAGGCAGGAGCCACCCCACCTGGCTCATCTCTTTTTTCACTAAAGATTGGAATCTTTCTTTTGTGATAAGATTAGCCAAGGGTTTAATCTATTTTGTTTATCTTTTCAAAGAAAACCAGTTCTTTGATTCATTGATTTTTTTTTCTCTATTTCATTGATTGCCGCTCTGATCATTATAATTTGCTTTATATTAGCTACTAGTTTGGGGTCTGGATTGTTTTTGTTTTCCTAGGAAAATTGCACTGTCATTTGGACTCATTGAATTTTGAAGTGGGTATTCATAAGTACATACTTTCCTCTTAGGACTGCTGTATTATGTCCCCTAAATTCTAATATCTTTTGATGGAGTATTATATAGTTCTAGGAACTATCTTAGTTCCTTCTTGATTTATTCTGTAACCCACTAATTATTTAATGTTATCATTTAATTTCCATGTATTTGCATAATTTATTTTCTCATGCTCTAGATGTCTAGTTTTATTGTTCTATATCTGATAATATCTGTGGTATAATTTTGATTCTTTTATAATCACTTAAGATTAATTTTTGCCTAGAATTGGCCTATTTTGGAGAAAGTTCCACGTGCTGCTGAAAGAGCAGCATTTGGTGCTGAGAAGAGCTATCATTTGGTGCAACACTGTTAAGTCCAATGGCTTGAATGTTTTATTCAGCTCTCTTTCTTTATTGATGCTTTTGGTTTAATTGATCTACATATTTGTGACAGCAGGGTATCTATAATTGTTTGTTTAGTTAATCTTACATACCTACTATTACAGTGGTACTTCAGTTTATAAATGTAATTAGTTACATGATTCTGAAAAAGGTGGATGCTCATCCCTGATGTAAGGTTTGCAGACAAAAACAAAATTTTTCATAATGTTTCTGTCTGCAAATCAAATTGTTCACAAACAAAAAGCACTCCTGAATCGAGGTGCACTGTAGTTTTATGAAGCTGTGTGCATTGTTTGTTGCATATGTATTAATAATTGTTATTCCCATAAACTGTTCTCTTAATGTATATATATGACAGTCATTGCCTGTTTTGATCAATTTTGGCTATAATCCACTTTACCTGAAAATAGAATAGCTATATCTTCTGGGTTCCTACTGCATGGAATATTATTTTTCATTCTTTAATTTTTAGTCCATTATTTTACTTTGAGTTAAATATGTTTCCTGTATACAACATATTTTTGGATTTTGTTTCTTTATCCATTCTGCCAATCTGAGTCTTTTGATTGGGGAGTTGAGACCAACTACTTGAGAGTTATTACTTATTGGTATTGAATTATTCCTTTCACTGCATTATTTTCCTCTTGCTCATTTCCTTTCATTTCTGTCTATTTAACTTTTCTCCATACCTAGTGTATCTCCAGTCTAGCTGCATTGTCTCTTTCTAGGATATCCTTGATAATTTTTTTTTTAAATTGTGCTGAATTTCTTTAGGAGCACTTTATCATGGAAATATATATATCAGAGTAGGTTGGGCATTGTTTACTTTTTCTGCTTAAGACATTTCTCTATAAGATCTCCTGGCCTTGAAGGTTTATACTGAGAAGTCTACTGTAGTTTACCTGGGTTGACCTTTGTAAGTAAATCGTTATTTTCTCTAACGACTTTTAAAATTCTCTTCTACTTTTGGATTCTGGGAACTTGATAAGTCTTAGAAGGATTCTGTTTTCTGTTTTCCTCATCATCAGAGCCATGTAAATACTATGTTTCCAAGCTTATTTTATAATTAGGCATGGGTTACAGCTAAGGACATGTTATGAGGAGTTACAAACACTATTGTCAAGTCTGGTGTTGAAAGCCTCTTAATTAAAATCCCTTCCTTTTTTCTATGTATCAAGTAGAAATGACCTCAAAAACTAAAAAGAAGGTGGAACCATAAAATAGAGCCCAAGTTCCTCAATGTTTTTATAGAGAAGTAATAAGTCTGTAAAGTTTAATCTGTATAGAAACTAGTGAAAATTTTTCCATTTTCAAAGCTTTCCAAAAGGGATTTAAAACAGCTATCTTATCTGAAGAACTTTAAACAAAAAATAAGCTAATGTGACTAGCACCAACTAATTAAAATCAGGTAATTTCCAGAGAGATTCTCCTTTGTTCATGAAAACCCATATTGTACAGACTGCAGTTCTTCATGGAACAATAGATAAAATTCAGGAATCTGAAAGAGAAACTACTTAACAGAACTCCCCATTTGATCTTACTTTGAAGTGAATTTTAAGATCTATATGAAGGAGTAGCACTCCTCTGAGATTACACATTTCAGGCCTGATATCCTGAGTGATCTGTACACTAAAAATTGTTACAGAAAGGGAGCCAATATTTTTTTTCTCCAAAGGAGATGTAATTTCATAGCTTTTCCTCTTTCTTTAAGAGATGTTTAAGTAATTTCTTGGCACAAAATTCTGCCCTTGATTGTGATTACCTTAATTTTTTCAACTGTAATACACAATATGAAACAGATCTTGATACTTGTCTTAATAGATTAACCCAATCGCTTCAGCTTCAGGTCTTATGTTCAAAATAGTTTCTTTAGTACTTTCAATTGAAAGATTAAAATCATTTACATTTCCCTTTCTCTAAATAATAATAAAGTATGAAGATTCAACTTTAGTTATGCTATCACATTTGATTCTGACAATACTCTTGTAAAATAGTTAATGTTCCTTTTGTTGAATCAAGCAAACAGTAACAGGGGGTTTAGATTAGTTGTAGATCTGTATTTTAGGCCATCACCCAGTACTGTCTTATAAAATGGGGTATTTTATGTTTTTCATCTGTGGGGCCATCAAGCACCTAAAGCCAACTAACCCTTAATTAGTAACATTAATTTCAACATTAATTTCAAAGACACAAACCTCAAAGCTAGACAATAACTACTTTCATCTCTAAAAGAAAGTTTTTGTACAAGAGGCATGTTCTACATGTCCAAGTATTTGTATGTAGGCCAAAATAAGATTCAGAACTGTAGAAGAGATAATTTGCATTTCAAAGAGATCAAAATGAATACCAGAAAAGAGGGCTTTCCAGTTGAAGGAAAGACTTACACAGAAACTATTAATTAATGACTTAGGACAAGCTTTGCTAATTATTTACCAGTCCCTTGATTATAAGATGAATTTATGTCTTGAAATAGACAGCCCTTTTTAAAACTGGTTTGGAAATACCAAAGCAGGGCCAGAGATTTAGCTCAGTTATTCTGGCAACTGCCTAGCAAGCCCAAGGTCCCCCCTGGTTTAGTCCCGGGTAACCACACACAAAACTGGCTGTGGTGACTCACAACCACCAGCAATCAGTGCCACACACCACAGTGCTGGGCATGGTGGCTTACACTGTAATCCTAGAATCGGGGAGACAGAGGCAGGAGGACTGCTGAATTTGAGGCTTGCCTGGGCTACACAGTGAGCTCAGGGCCAGCCTGAACTACAAAGCAAGACCCTGTCTCAAAAAAAAATTAAAATAAAATAAAAATAAGATGCCAAAGCAGAGCCCAGAGGGATATAAGAAATTGTATGGTTTCCTTATTTAAAAAGTAATTTTACTGTAAAAGTATTTTTAATAGTTATAGTTGCTATTTATGAAAAATAGTTGGGATATGCATTAACAATCTGTGAGGAGGAACAGGAAAACTATAGTACAAAACATTCAGACCTCAGTTTTAGATGTGAGAAAATCCTAGGAGGCAAGAAATGAAAAGAAATTTTGGATTGTATACAAGACTATAACCATAGGCAAATGACATATCAAGCAAGAAAAATGCTTTCCCCATCCCTGAAATCAAGAGGTAAGTGCTTCACCAAGGCTCCTTAATAATCTTCCCTTCTAGCTCAAAGTACATCATAGCTTCTGTCTCTTTCTGGAAAATCTAGAAAACAAATATTAAGTAGATGTAGTCATTTGTGCCAGAGTAAAAGAAGCTACTCTATCCTGGGATTGTTTCTTTTTTCCCAGATTTCTCTAGGTAGATGTGTTTTTCTTATGTTCTTGATGGAAACCTGCATATGAAAGCCCATGTCCAGTTTTCCTTACATTATCAACAACAAGGTCACCTTAGGAATGTAATGTACAATATTTATACAATATTTGTAGAGATTGTAAAATGATTATTCAACAAACCAGACAAAGATTTTCTCATGAAGATCAAAGAAAACCGTGAGAGAGACATCCCTTGGGAATTCTAAAAAGTCCCAGAAATTGCCCCACAAAAAAGAAGTCAACTTCAAAATCTTTCAGTTCCCAAGTATACTTTTACTTACATTTCCAGTTCAATAAGAACTTTATCTCCTTTCCTCTCCTGATAAAAATGTTATCTGACATGTTCAACTTAACTCATTTGATGCCATTTTATACTAATTTGTGTATACTTTGTTACATTAAACCATATTAACTCATTTTGATACAGATAAAATCTTAACTAGATGGACATCAAGGCAAATGATAATTGCAAGCATTTAATAGTGTCTAGTCATGTAACTAAGTATCAAAATACAATCTTCAATTATTTGCAGAACTGGAAATCTGAATATGACTAAGAATTGTGTACAGTGTTGGGCAATTGTATCCCTTCCAGACTGAGCTAGTGGGTAATTTGTATATTATGCTTCCAAATTTTGGTTTAAAATCATTTTGTAACATAAAATATATTGACTTTCAGAGTGGCCGTTACCCTTTCCCCTGAAATAATCTTCAAATTGAGCCTCAATATTGGGACTTTTTTCCACTTCTTCCTTACCAAACACGAATAGAGAGGAGAGGTAAAAATACAATGCTTTGTAGGATAATTGGAGATCATGTAGAAGGATAAATTTTATTTCTATAGAAAGTTCAAATCCAATATTTCCTGCCAGGGGTAGGACTTTGGTTTCAATCTCAAATTCTCTCAGGTCTTTCAAAGAACTTAGGTAACCCTGGTGAGTTTCAAGGCATGCTTGCAGTAAAATCGATTTCTCTTCGTTTTCAAATCTTTTATATAACTTTCACAATTCTGTCCCTCAGCTGACTTTCACACAGAACAGTATTTCTGATCTATAGTTTTAGATACCTAGAAAGTTTAAATCTCAGTTTTATAACTGCAGATTAATTTGGGGGACTTTTATTCATCAAATATTTTGCTTTCTTTCCTTCTCTACCTTACGCCCATCACCACCAACCCTTCTCCATTTGGGAAATAGCTTTACTGAAAAAATTCTTATCATTAGCTAGTGTGAAGGTTTAGAGATTTCTGTGCCATCTATTTATTGTTCTGTGCCTTTGTTCAGTTGCCAAAGAACTAAATTAATCATAGAATTCCCAAGCAAAGGAATGTATCATTTCCTTATCATCCATCAAAGGCAGCTGTTTCCCTTCTAAACTTGCTTTTTAAACAGTGTACAACAACCATCATGCTTTACCTTTCTTATTTCTCCCTTGAAAGATGGTGGCTGTTTGAAATCTCTCATTTCTCTTTCTCCGTTGTGCCAATCTATTCATGTCTCCAGATCACTGTATCATCCATGTGAGGGCCTCTTTCTGCACTGCTCTCCTATCCTCAAAGGAAATCTGTCTTTCTTTGGCTTGAGTTTGGTTCTAACAGATTTGTTTCAACAAACCCACCTTTCTCTAACAAAAGTTTTGACAATGACAGCTATTACTGTGCTAGGCACCTCACATGTACTCTTTAGTGCTCAAACTCACAAATTAACAGAGATGATGAGAGTCAGAGACATCACCATCCATGTTGAACAGCTAAAGGATGTCAAAAGCAGATTTTGAGCCAGGTACTTGAGTAAGCCCAAATTTTTGCAGTTTCTGTTCTTTTCAATCATTTCTATAAACCTATCCTCTGATGTTTTCATTTGTGTTTCTTACCTTAAAAGAAGAAGCAGAAAATAAATAGCCAGCATACTGAAAATTTAAATATGAAAATATCCAGTATCACACACTAGGTTTAGAAGGTACTAATCACTGTGCTGGAGAACCCCTTTGATCAAAATTAATGCAAAGGCCTTAGTAAGCTCCCTACAGATTTTAGTTTTCTACTTTATTCTTAACAAAATGAAGTTCATCTTGTCAAATCTTGGTCACAGTTGGACATTATGAGCAAGCTTTGATTGTACAACTTCTGCTGACAGTGAAAGCTAAATGGAGTCAGCAGTATGCCCTTCTACAATAAAACAGAGAAATATCTGTGAGGAGAAAAATAAAGCACAACCTTCCTCAATGGTCTCTAAGCTATAGCAAAGAATTTTGATGATGCATGGTGATAAATTATCTCCTTCTGCCAGTGATGGGGTGAGGGAGGTGTTCCAGATCTGACGGGACCTTGCCTACTGCCTGCTTTGTGAGTGCCTATGCTTCCAACAGCAAAACTTTGCTTGGACTAGAGCCAAAATAATCACTTTGTAAAACACTGGATAGAACTTCAGTTCAATTTATTTTGGAGTAGTTGTAGCCACCATCATATTAGGTACTATCTTCAGAGGTAAACACTTAGAACTAAATTGAAGCATTACATAAAGAATGCTTTACTTGGGCTAGAGATTTAGTTCAGTGGTTCTGGTGCCTGCCTTGCAAGCGCAAGGTCCCGAGTTCGATCCCGGTAACCACATACAATGCTGGGCATGGAGACTCACGCCCACCAGCAATCAATACCACATACCACAGTGCCGGGCGTGGTGGCTCACACCTATAATCTCATCACTCGGGAGGCAGAGGCAGGAGGATTGCTGAGTTCGAGGCTTGCCTGGACTACATAGTGAGCTCAGAGCCAGCCTGAACTACAAAGGGAGACCCTGTCTCCAAAAAAAAAAAAAAAAAAAAAAAAAAAAGAGTGCTTTACTTTATTGAAATAAACCAGAAACAAGCAGTTGTCTAACTTATCTCACTGGTGATATATACATTGAATAGACTGCTGAACTTAACATTATTCTTCAGCGAAGTCTATTAAAATGATTCAATTTAAACCAAAAAGTATATCATACAATAAAGTTTTTAATCTTAAAGAGCCATTCCATTTTAGTTATATTTCTTTGCCTTTACAATGAAATATTAAAATGGTCTAACAAGTAGTATTTTAGAAGATGCAAAATCATTAATTCCCTAAAAGAACCCCACCACTTAAGCAATGATGGACATATCTGAAGAATTTAAGAATTCCTTGTCCAATAACTGTTTTAAATTTCAATGTTTCACTGAAGGACAATAGTCTTTACCCAGGTGTCAAAAGACTAGAAGTCATTTTTCTTCTCTTGTTCTTTTTTTAAAATTTGAATCTTTATTAGCATATACACACACATACACACACACACACACACACATGATCATGCCCAACATTGAGAACTTGTATCAGTGTATGACATGACTTAATTCTGATTTATCCCTTCCTCTACACACCCTAAAACCCCTATCCCTATATGCACAAGCTTTGTTTCCTTTTTTTACCATCCAATATTTTTCTTTCCTCTCACTACTTACCTCTAAACTTTCCTTTTGAATATTTCACAATATCTATCCAGCATTCCAGAACTCATTTATATCTCCACATTCTCATACCAGAGAAAAGATACAATATTTATACATCTGTGACCTGCTTATTTCACTTAGAGTATGTCCACTTGAGTATAAATGACTCAAAATTATCATTTTTATGGCAGAGTAATACTCCATTTGATTAAAAAAACACATCTTCTTTATCCAGTCTAGACTTGATGGGCATTTGGGTTGTTTCCAAGATTTATCTATCATGAACAGAGCTGCTATAAACATGGGTGCACATATGTCGCTGTGATATAAATCTCTTAATTCTTTCATGTATATCCCATCAGGGGAATAGCAGGGTCAAATGGGACCTCTAATCCTAGTTTTCCGAGGAATCTCCACACTGATCTCCATAATGGTTGTACCAGTCTACATTCCCACTAACAGCAGAGAAGGGTTTTTTTCTCCACAACCTCACCAGCATGTGTTGCTGGCTAATTCTGAAATAGCATCTATTCTTTGTAGAGTGAGATGAAATCTCAAAGTTGTTTTTATCTGCATCTCTTGAATGACTAGTGATGATCAGCATTTCTTTGTATACTTTTTAGCTGCTTTTACATCTTCCTGTGAAAAGTGTCTGTTCATTTCAGATGCCCATTTTTGAATTGGGTCTTTAAATTTGGGGGAGGGTGATTTTTTTAAATCTCTTTATGTATTCTAGATAGTAGCCCTTTGAGAAACAGCTAGTCAAGATTTTTTTTCCCACATTGTTGCTTGCCTTTTTGCTCTGCAGAAGCTTTTCAATAGGATAAGATCCATTTTGGTGTTTCCTTCTGCTAGTTCTCATGCTACAGAGGCCTTGTTCATAAAATCTTTCCCTAAGCCGATGTTTACAAGAGTACTACCTAAACTGTTCTGCAGCAGGTTTAGAGTTTCTGTTTTAATATTTAGGTCTCTAATCCACTTTGATTTTAGGTTAGTACACAGTGAAAGAGATGAATCTAGCTTCAGTCTTTGGCAGACTGAAGCTGTTTTTCCAGCACCATTTGTAAAAAAGGCCACCTTTCCACCATTGAAGATATTTGGCTCCTTTGTTAAAGATAAGGAGGATTAGTGTATCTGGAGTTATTTCTGAACCTTCTAATCTGTTCCACTGATCCTCAGGTCTGTTTCTTTACCAGTACTATGCTTTTTTTTTTATCTCATGGCTTTATGATATACAATATTTATACATCTGTGTATCTCAAATTGGTGATAGTGATACCCCCAGCCATGTCCTTGTTTCCTATAATTGCTTTTGCTATTCTAGGTCTCTTGTGTTTTCAGAAGAATTTTTTTATTATTTTCTCAAGATTTGTGAAATATGCGATAGGGATTTCAATCAGGATTATATTAAATCTACATAGTAGTTGTGGGAGTATAGCCATTTTGATGATATTTGTTCTTCCTACCTGTGAACAAGGGATGTCTTTCCGTTTTCTGATATCCTCTTAACTCTCCATTTTCAGAGTGTTGTAATTTTCAGAGTAGAGATCTTTCACCTCCTTTGTTAGATTGATTTCAATATATTTCATTTTTATGGATGTTATTGTAAAAAGAACTGACTCCCCAATTTCTCAATAAATCTGTTATTTGTGGTATAAAAATGTGATTGATAGGCTGGGGATTTAGCTCAAGTTGTACTGTGCCTACCTTGGAAGCATAAGGACTTGAGTTCAATCCCTGATACTGCAAAAAAAAAAAAGCAATTAATTTTTTAGCATTGACTTTGTATCCAGCTACACAATTAAATTTGGTGATTAAGTCTAGCAGTCTTTTGGTTGAGTTTTTAGGATCTTCTAGATAGAGTATCATGTCATCATCAAATAATAATAGGTTAACTTCCTTTTATTTCTTTCTCTTGTCTAATTGCTGTGGCTAATGTTTCTATATAGTATATTGAACAGGAGTAGTGACAATGGACTTCCTTGTCTTGTTCCTGATCTTATTGTAAAAGGTTTGTTTTTGAACATTTATGATGATGCTGGCTGTTGGTTTCTCATAAATAGCTTTCTTTGTTTGAGATAAAGTCCATCTATTCCAATTTGCTATAGAGTTTTGATCATAATGGGTGTTGGATTTTGTCATATGCTTTTTCTGTATCTATTGAGATGACCATATGGTTTTTGTCCTTGAGTCTCTTGAAATAGTGAATTATGTTTATTGATTTACATGTGTTGAACCATCCTTGAATCCCTGGGATGAATCCAGCTTGGTGAGAGTGTATGATCTCGAGGGTCCTCTGTATTCTGTTTGCCAGTATCTTGTTGAGGATTTTTTCATCAATTCTCAAAAGGGAGATTGGCCTGTAGTTTGTTTGTTTGTTTGATCTTTTTCTGCTTTTGGAATCAAGGCAATGGTTGCTTCCAGGAATTAATTTGGGAATACTGCTTCCCTTTAGATTTCATTAAAGAGTTTGAGAAGTAGTGGCATTAATTCTCCTTGAAAGTTTTGTAGAATTCAGTGGTAAACCCATCACAACCAGGGCTTTTTTTGTTGGTAGGCTTTTAATTACATTTTCAATTTCACAGATTGATATTGGGGTGTTTAATACTTTTATGTCTTCTTTGTTCAGCTTTGGAAGTTCATATGTTTCTAGGTGTCTATCCATTTCTTCTACATTTTCCATCTTATTGGAGTACAAATTTCACAGTAAGTTTTTATTATCCTGTGGACTTCCACTGGATTGGTGGTGATTTTCCCCTTTTCATTCCTAACAGGATGGATTTGAGCCTTTTCCTTCCTTTGTTTTATAAAGTTGCCTAGGGGTCTGTCAATTTTGTTTATCTTTTTGAAGAACCAACTCTTAGATTCATTGATTTTTTTTATCTTTCTCTTAGTGCCTGTTGAATTAATTTCTGCTCTGATCCTTATAATTTCCTCCCTAGTATGAACTTTAAGTTTGCCTTGCTGAACCACAAGCTACTAGAAAAAAGAAGAGCATTAAGTCATTTATTTGAGCTTATTCTATTTTCCTAGTGTAGCCATTCACTGCTATGACTTTCCCTCACAGAAGTGCTTTCATTGTATCCCATAAATTCCTTTAAGTTGTACTGGGGTTATCATTTAATTGAAAAAGCCATTTAATTTCTTCCTTAATTTCTTCTGTGACCCATTGGTTAGTCAGCAGAGTATTATTCAGTTTCCATGTGTTTGTGAGGGTCTTAGAATTTCTTTTGATATTCAGCTCCAACTTCAAGGCACTAGATGTGACAGTATACAGGGTAACTTCAGTTGCTTTGCACTTACTTAAGCATGTTATATGAACTAGTATGTGGCCTATTTTGGAGAATGATTTATGGGCAGCTGAGAAAAATGTATATTCTGATATTTTCAGGTAAAATACTCTGTAGGCATCTATTAAATCCAATTGTTTGAAGGTTGGTTTCAGTTCAAGTATTCCATCACTGATTTTTTTGTCCAGTTGATCTATTTGTGACTGCAGGGTACTGAAATCCCCTGCTACTATTGTATTAGTCCTTATCAGGGTTTTCATATATGTTAATATTTGTTTTATATGATTGGGTGCATTGGAATTTAGTGGATAAATATTTATGAAAGTAATCTCTTTCTCTTGGATTGTTCCCTGTACAGAGAGGTAGTGTCCTTCTTTGTCTCTCTTAATTAGTTTTGGTTTGAAATCTATTTTGTCTGCAAATAGGATAGCCATTCCTGCTTTTTTGCAGTTTCCTGTCACATGGAGAATTGTATTCCATCCTTCTACTTGGGCCTGTGGCAGCACAGTCCATCATGGCAACAGATTCTGGTACAGGCGGTCTGTACTTAATGGTGGCTGGGAAGTGAAGAAAGAGAGCTAGGACCAGTGCCTCACTAACCTAACTCCACCCCCCAGGTCTCACCGCTGGAGATTTATCATCTCTCAGTAGTGATATAGGTTGGGAACCAAAGATTCAGCATGTGGGCCTCTGAGGAAAAATTAAGATCTAAATAATAAGTCAAAGTAGATTGTGAAAGTAAGATAAAAAAATATTAAAGTCAGGAATTGATGTGTAATACTAAAAAACCAACCAATAAAACAAAATAAAGCAAGAAATGGAAAATGTAGGAGGAAAAAATGTATGACACACCAAATAGTAAAACATCACTCATTATTCCATCCATTTCTATAGTTGTTTTGGATCTAAATGGCCTAAGCAATATAACAAAAAGCAGAGACCATCAGCCTGGATTCAAAAGTGCAAATTTGGGCCGGAGGGTTAGCTCAGTGGTTCCGGCACCTGCCTCACAAGCGCAAGGTCCTGAGTTCGATCCCTGGTAACCACATACAATGCTGGGCATGGAGACTCATGCCCACCAGCAATCAATACCACATAACATGTACCACAGTGCCGGGCGTGGTGGCTCACACCTGTAATTCCAGCACTCGGGAGGCAGAGACAGGAGGATTGCTGAGTTCGAGGCTTACCTGGACTATATAGTGAGCTCAGAGCCAGCCTGAACTACAAAGCGAGACCCTGTCTCAAAACAAAAAAAAAAGTGCAAACTAATTACATACTATCAAGAGAAACCTGTGTATTTTTTAATGTAGAAAGTAAAAGTGTAAGAAAACATACAATGTGAAAAAATTGCTTTTAACACTCTAGTGGCCATAATAATTATTTAAAATGTCACGATACAATATTTCAGATGACTAGCAGGTGAAGAAAATGGCAGAAAGGTCCTGTGAGCCCAGGATAAAAGATATTCACAGAGCAAAAATTATTGGTGTATGTGATAGTTACCTTTCTCTAGTTTATGCGACAAAATACTCAAAACCTGAAATTAAAAAAGGGAAGTGATTTTTTTTTTGTACAGTTCTTTAAGGTTTCAGGCCATGATTAGCTGGCTCAAAGGCTGGGATAGCAAACAGGCATTGACGAGGAGATGCAATATAACACATACAAGGCAGCAAAGGTAACAAGAGAGACTTAACACTGTCTCCTTGTCCCTCTTATCTTATTTAGACTCAGAAGGGTGGTAACAGTCATGCTCTTATTCCTAGCACCCTCAAGCCTAAGCTCCGCCATGAGTCAATCACACATTCTAGAAGTAACTACCTCTGGAAAAGCATGAGGCTTTGGGGGAACTTGCAGATACAAACCCTAACAGTGCAAGAGAGTGACTCATCAAGGACAGTGAAATAGTGTCTGTTTAGAAGTTTCTCAGGATCATGTTCATTATCTATTATTTTACCTTTTGCTGCTAGGGAAATGTTACACCACAGGTGTGTTTCCAGTGGATTATAACTAGAATTACCTGAAAATAATTTCAGCTCTGTGGATTTAATAACCAGAGACTCTGTTTCCCAATGGATTAAGCCAGATTCTAACAACTTATCTTTGAGATCTTATTTCCAAAATGGAAATAAGCTGCTTGGTTTTTTGTTGTTTTGAGTACTCTCATTGGCACATTTCATAAAATTTACTCAGCTAGTTCACTTCTGAAAACTAAAACAAATGGACTAAAATGAAGTAAGCATAAAAATATGAACTCAAAAAAAAATTACTTAAGGACAACAGTATTACTTCAAAGATAAATTCTTCCCAACAATAAAATATCAGTACATCAAAAACTAATTATGTGCTGAACATCAGAACATGAAACAAAACCTGTTTTTAAAAAGATAAATTATGGATAGGCATGGTGGCTCAAGCCTGTAATCCCAGCACTTGGGAGGCAGAGACAGGAGGATTTCTGAGTTCCAGGCTTGCCTGGGCTACATAGTGAGCTGAGGGCCAGCCTGAACTACAAAGCAAGACCCTGTCTCAAAAAAAAAAAAAAAAAAAAAAAAAAAAAAAAAAAAAAAAAAAAAAAAAAAAAAAAAAAAAAAAAAAAAAAAGATACATTAAGGAGATGAATTCACATTCAACACTGGAAATTTTAACACATACCTAAATTATCAGAGCAATTTTTAAATAAGGATTTAAAGATCCGAACAGCACAATCAAACACATTAACCACAGTGACTTTTAGAGACTACCCCAAAACTACAAATACACATTCATTTCAAGGGCATGTGAAATTGTAACCAAGATTGATTCTGTGCTGATCTAATAATCAAAAGATTGGGATTTTATATAATGTCTTAACTCCAACACAATTAAGAAAGTTTTAAAACTATACAATTAGAAAAGAATTATATATTTGAAAATAAGCCAGTTTAACCCTAAGCCAACCCTGGGTGATAGAAGGAAGCAAAAATTAGAAAATATTATGCTGGTGAGGCTGTGGGGAGAAAGGAACCCTACTCCACTGTTGGTGGGATTGCAGACTTGTGCAACCATTGTGGAGATCTGTGTGGAGATTTCTCAGAAAACTAGGACAAGGGGTCCCATTTGACCCTGCTATCCCCCTGCTAGGAATATATACCCAAAAGAACTTAGAAAATCACAGTGGAAAGACAGATGTACACCCTTGTTCATAGCAGCTCAGTTCGTGATAGGTCAATCTTAGAAACAACCCAAATGCCCATCAACTGGAGACTGGATAAAGAAAATGTGTTTTTTTTTATAAAATGGAGTACTATTCTGCCATAAAGAATGACAAGATTGATTCATTTATGTGCAAATGGATGCACCTGGAGGACATGCTAAGGAGTGAAATCAATAGAGCACAGATAGGCAAATACCGGATCTTCTCATTGATATGAGCACTGGTAGATGAAAATGAGCTCTAGTAGTATGACAATCTTTTTAGAACAGGAAATTTCCAAAGGAAATTTGGTGTGGGGATGTAATGAGGGGAAGGAATAAATATGATTTTGAAAGAAAATAAAAGAGCATGTATATAGGGGTGGGGAGGTGAGGGTGGGGATATGGGTAAAAATGAGAATTGACTGTGTCATATATTGGTACAAATTCCCCAATGTTATGTGTGAGTGTGAGATGTATGCAAATTGTACCAATAAAGAATGCAATTAAAAAAAATTAGAAAATATTATTGACTGAATATTACTGTTAAAGACACAAAATTTTTAAAATGCAACTAAAACAATATGTATATATAAAGGTGAGGGGGTTACTTCTTTTTTGCTGGCACAAAATACACCTGCAATTTAAAAGAGAAGTTAATTGTGGCATCTGATCTCAGAGATAACAGTTCTTGGTCAGCTGCAAGATAGACATGTCCTGGTGGGGGAAAGCTGTTCACTTCCTGTTGGCCAGAAGCACAGAGACATGGCACACACAGAGAGGCAGCCCCAGTGACCCTCTTCATCCAGAAAGGTCCCACTCCAAATAGCACAGTTAGCTGTGAACTTAACAATGACTTAATCCACTGATGATACAGTGTCCCTATGGTCTGATCAGCTCCCAAAGCCCCTACTTCTGAACACATATGATTTCAGTGGGACATTCTAGATCTAAGCCATAATAGGTTGGTTAGATTTTTTTTTTTTTTTTGTGGTACCAGAGATTGAACTTCGGCCTTCGGGTGTCCAATGTTGGTGTGGTACCACTTGAGCTAAATCCCTAGCGGTTGGTTATAGTTTCTTAAACTTAGATACAAAGAAATGTCCACATCACTGACATAAGATTCCATCTTAGGAAACTTTTGAAAATTTTTAATTAAATTAAAAAAGAAACTGAACTAAACCAAAAGTAACTATATATTCACAAATAAGGTTAAGAACAAAAGGACACAACAGAGAAAATATAACCAAGAGTTTCTTCAAAAGTTTGATAAAATTTAAAAAGTTCTAGCTAGACTTATCAAGGAGAAAAAATACAACCTACCAGATCAGAAATGAAAGAAATAAATTATAAATCTTACAAACACTAGAATAGTGAGGGAATTTTAGGACAACTTCAGACAAATAAATTTACTGAATTATATCAGTGATGGTGAACCTTTAGAGACTGGGTACTCGAACTCCACATCCACTTACTGCAAAGGGCCAACAAAGTAATTAAACCTCAGTAAGAGCTTTTAGCTTAGAAAAAGTTCAGTTGTCACTGTGGTTTCATTGTAGCACGTTTCAACAAGGAGGAAAACTTGCTGAATCCGTGCACCTCTGACTAGAATTGAGGCTCAATCCGCAAAATGAAACCGAAACATGCCGAAAATAAGGAGAATCTTCTTATTTATATATGAAAGTAAAGCAGTAAGGTAGTGCAAGAGCAATTCAAGAAAATAATATAATTAACACTCCAGCAAAACAACACCCACCGGTAATGTTTCAACACTGATTCTTTGAGGGGGAACCAGCCCCCTCCAGAAGTCGGTATATAACCATTTGCATTTGTATGGGTCTCAGGAGGGTTCATTTCCTTCAGAGAGCACCTGCGACATCTGGTTCGTTCTCCCCACCCCCATCCCGCCCCAGCATTTTCTATTGTGTTTTGCAGGCACATTCCCTTCTCCAGGCTTGCACAAGGCCGCAAGCTCTTTAACATTACAAATAATCTTTACACATGTGTGCCATAGATTCACCAGCAGTGACTTAGAGGAGATAAAAAAATTCCTTTTAAAAAAATCACCAAAAATAAAAGATACTCCAATATCTCTTAAGGAAATGAATTTGTAATTCAAAACATACCCACACAAAAATTTCTAAACTCGGTTTAAATGGTAATTTCTACCAAAAATTTTAGAAAAACTGGTTTTCCCCAGTCTAGAAACCAGAGACAATTCTCAGAACTTCTAGTCAACTTTGGATTAGTGGTATTATCAAATACAAAAAGATACAGGAAGTATAAAAATCAGAAAATAAAAAGTAAAACTGTGGGAGTGAACATTTGCTAAAGAAAGTTAAAGATCTAAATAAATGAAGAGAATGCCACCTTTACAGAGGGAAAAACTCAATGTTATAAGAACTGCACTCAATTTTCCACCAATCCTGCTATATTAACACAGTTGTCAGTATCTCAGTAGACTTTTTTCAGAAATAAGTTTATACTAAAATATATAGAGAGAAATTCAAATGAACTATAAGAGCCAAAAATTCTATGAAAAGAAGATAAAAGCTGGAGAATTAACATCTGATTTCAAGATTTAAACTTACTATAAACAGCTAGAGTAGGGCCAGAGATTTAGCTCAGTGGCTCCAGCCCGTAGCAAGCACAAGGTCCCTGGTTTGATCCCGGTAACCACATGCAACAATACTGGGCATGGTGACTCACGCTCTCCAGCAGTCAGTACCACATACTACAATGCTGGGTGCGGTGGCTCACATCTGTACTCTCAGTATTCTGGAGGCAGAGGTAGGAGGATTGCTAAATTCAAGGCTTGCCTAGACTACATAATGAGCTCAGGGCCAGCCTGAACGGCAAAGCAAGACCCTGTTTCAAATTGACAGACAGATAGATAAACTAGAGTAATCAAAATAGTTTTGAGTAAAGGATATGTCAATAGAGAAGCCAAATGGAATCCACAAATAGGCACATGCATACTTATATGTGTTATACTGATTTTTGACAAGTATCCCAGGGAAATGCAATAAAGAAACAAGTCTCTTTAAGAAATAACCCTTGAAAAACTAAATAGCTGTCAAGGAAAGCAAATCTCTTCTGCCTCTTATCATACATAAAAAAAAATGGATTCAAAATGGATCTGAACTAGTTAGCTGTCCTACTCTTGGGAAGCAAAGCTGAGGCACCTGCACAGAGAGGCAGGGGTCAGGGAAGGGAAGGGACAGTGCAGAGGTCTGTACATTGATGACCTATCGAGACATGTGCTTTATTTACCCCCCAGCAGACCCTCCAGCCAATCAAGTGAACTGTCCAGCTGAACTGTCAGAAGATGACAGACCTAAATATGAATGTCACAACTATAAAATTTCTTGGACCTTGGATGGAACACAGCCTTAATCCAAGCTTACGTATTCACACTATTACTAAGCCTATACTTACATGATAATGCTTAATGACACACCAAACACATGCTTACCATATAGTAAAAGTATAAACCATAAAAGGAAAATATTCAGACGACTTAATTAGGTTTCAAAACCTCTGATCTTTAAACCACACCAATAAGAAACTGAAAAGACAGCCTGATGTGATGGGACTCACCTATAATCCCAGCAATCTGGAAAGCTAAGGATGGCTTGTTTAAGACCAAACTGAGAAATATAGCAAGATCTTTTATCCTTGAAAAAGTCTGGAGTGTCAGTGTAAACTTTCTGCATTCAATCCCCATTACTGAAAATAAGGGGGCAGAAGTTAAGCCAAAAATTAGCAGAAATGTTCATTATACATACATCTACAAAAGATTTGATATTTAGAATATATATACATATCCATAATAAACCAATTAAAAGCACAATACACTAAACATCAGATTTAACAAAAAAGAAATCTGTGTAAATAGATGAACACAGAAAAAGATGTTTGCCATGGCTATGGTCAGGATAATACATCTCACTAGAGTAGCTAATATAAAAGACTGAACATGTTCATGCTGTAGGGTATGTAGAGCCCCTGACACATTCAGTGCTAGCTGGAATGTCAAATGATACTATCACTTTGGGTAAAGATTTGTTTCTCATAATTACTAAATATATTGCCACCCTCTAACACATATAAAATTGTTATTTTATATACATTTTACATACATTCATATACACATGAGTATATATCACAATTTCATCTTACCATGTAAAATTTATAGTATATTGGAGACCCTGAATTTCCTTGTATGGCTGGAGTATACCTTGTATAACTAAGCTCTTACTCTTACTATGTTTCACTTTTCCTCTATTGTAGACAAATAGTAGCAAATACATATTTATTCAATTATTTGATTCATGTTTAGAAGCTGAAAATTTTTGGTCTCAAGGGTGAACAGATTGAACTTAGTATGTTTAAATTAGTCCTTATCAATCAATGTCATACTTGAACCTCTTGAAGTTTGTACTACCTTGTATTTCTTATGCTAACAGGTGGATATATGCCTACCCTTAAATTATACTAAAAATAATTGTATTTTCTTGATCTGTATACCTCTATTGTGTATTTTGCTGTTTTGTTCACTGTGAATTTGAACACTTCTTCATATATTTATTAACTATTTCCATTTTTCATTATATGCATTGTCTTTTGACAGCTGTGATTACTCTTTAATCCATATTTTAAAATTATACGACAGATAAGGTTTTTTAGCAATTACTTGTGCATATATGTAGGTGTGTGGTATTTTCCCACTATAACGTCGTTTATAAATATAACAGAAATAATTATTTTTCTTCTTGGTTGCTAACTTTATTCACTGAAAATGCTTCTGCACTTTAAGGTGATAAAATTTTCTTCTAGCACTTTTTGGTTTAATTCTGAACTTACTTAGACTATCTTATTGGAAGGAGAGTATGTGAAGTGTAGCTTTTCTGACTAAATATCTGGTCAGTTATATTTTTCTCACTTGCCACTTTTAACATAAGAAACTTTAAAAATATATCTAGGTGCTATTTTTTACTGTTACCTATATATTTATGTCAATATCATATCATACTTTTATATCTCATATTTAAATATATAGCAAAGCATTCTATCATTCTATTTTTAGATATTTCTGCTTATTCTCATGTGTTTTTCCAATCATTCTAAAATTCTATAGTGAATTGCCCACATGGTATTTTATTGTATTATTATATCATAATACATATAACTGAGCTCTTTTTATTAGACATTTCCAGTTTTCCTATATAATAGACCAGCCAGAATAAACTTAACAATACACAAAATGAGAAGTATTAACTCTGAGAAATGAAAACAACTAAAAATTGTTTCAAACATCTGTTGAAAAATTATTTCTGTGAAATAATTTGAATATTTGGTTGAAATAATTGAACTAAGTTTAAAGGTTTTATTCTTTGTAGTTTTTATTGAGAATGTTCTTATAATATTTTATCTATCTATAGCATATCCTGCTAGTTAACTGAATTTTAGTGCCTCAGTAGGATTTGTTTTTTTCTAAAAATTTGATGTTTTGGGCCGGAGGGTTAGCTCAGTGGTTCCGGCACCTGCCTTGCAAACGCAAGGTCCTGAGTTCAATCCCCGGAAACCACATACAGTGCTGGGCTTGAAGACTCACGCCCACCAGCAATCAATATTACATACCACAGTGCCGGGCGTGGTGGCTCACGCCTGTCATCCCAGCACTCGGGAGGCAGAGGCAGGAGGATTGCTGAGTTCGATGCTTGCCTGGGCTACATAGTGAGCTCAGAGACAGCCTGAACTACAAAAGCGAGACCCTGTCTCAAAAAAAAAAAAAAAAAAAAAAAAAAAAAAAGAAAAAAATTTGATGTTTTCCACAAATGTTGACTGAACACTTAAGTAAATCATATTTTAGCATACTAATTTATCCTATTTTTTTCTAATAGGTTTTCAGTGTCTCAGTTGGATTTTATCCAAGCTATTAATTTGACCTCTAAATAATGATAGTTTTGTCACATATTTCCCAGTCATAACTCAATTATAATTTATATTCTTGTCTAATTGATTTAGCTAACACTTTCTGAATCATTCTCTTGTTTTGCCAGTTTGGGAGTGTACTCTGTAGTGATTAATCATTAGGTTTGATTATACTGGTTATTTTTATGCATGGTTTTCTTTAGATATGTAGCCATAAATACAGACATAACTCTATGGTATGTTCAAAAAATGTGATGAAGATTAATAGCATCTTTTACTGTAATAAATTTTTATTTAGATACTATTTGCTATATTTTTGTTGAAATTATAATGATGAAATATCAATTTCTATTTTATGGTTCAGGAGTGAATGCTGAAATTTATCACATACCCTTTTTATCTAGAAATATTTCAAAGTATTTAACCTTTCATAAAATACGGTGTTCACAAATGAATGTAATCCTAGAGAATCAGATTGAGACACACAGTTCAATTACATACCTTTATGATTCAGCTGAGTAGTAAATTCAATATCTCCTTTAAACATGGAATATATACTTTTTTCCAAACTTATTTTGTATTTAGTTTAACTTTCCTTAACAGGTCCAGTTGGTTTGAATAGGAAAGAATGACAGCGCATACATGAATTCAGAAAGTTTTTTCCCTTAAATATTCAGTAAGGAGAAGAGTTAGAATTTAACACAAAATCATACAACAAGCACATTCCCCACAGCCACAATGGGCTCTTAATTCTGCCTCATCCCAATAAGCAACACAGAAACAATACAGGGGCACAGATAAGGCAAGTATGTGTTTGTCACAAATAAGAAAATACCTGCATAATACCTTACATAACTTAGCTCAGTGGTTCTGGCGCCTGCCTCGCAAGCACAAGGTCCTGAGTTCGATCCCCGGTAACCACATACAATGCTGGGCGTGGAGACTCACGCCCACCAGCCATTAATACCCCATATCACAGTGCTGGGTGTGGTGGCTCACGCCTGTAATCCCAGCACTCGGGAGGCAGAGGCAGGAGGATTGCTGAGTTCGAGGCTTGCCTGGACTACATAGTGAGCTCAGAGCCAGCCTGAACTACAAAGTGAGACCCTGTCTCAAAAAAAAAAAAAAAGGAAATACCTGCACCAATCAAAATTCACTGAAGGCTGACAAAGGCTTACTTCAAAAGTAGAAGTGCTTTTTTAATGGATTATGTAGGTGAAGAAAATCTCATATTACATTTGATAGAACTATCGGACCGAGGGCTGGATGTTGAATGAAACTGCCAGTGGCTTCCTTTTGCATAGAGGGCGATCTCCCGGCCTGAGCCCAGGCAGATTTCTCATCCACTGAGCTGGTTTCCTCCTCACCACTGACCCCTGTTTCACACATTCAAATTCAATACAGAGCCTTTTGTGTGTGAAATTATGCCATTTGCCTCCGGCTGTGTCAGACCCTTAACTTGCCTCTTTATAGTTGCCAAACCCTGAATTTGTCACAGTTGCTCCAGGAAGCTATTACAATTACTCCGTCCATTGTCTTTCTCGTATAGCCAAGAGCTCCACCACGCAGCAAGGTAAAACAACGGCCCAAACTCATGTAGGTAATAACGGGAATCCTCAGGCATCCTCCCAGATGTGACTGGTTCCAGCGTCCGGCGTCCTTCTTATGACCTTTACAGCTCTGCCCCCAACTCAGCTTCTCTTTCTCTTTTCCACTGCTGTGCAGGCCCGTGACCGAGGTGTAGACCAAGAAGTGGAGTCATGCTTCACACGGCCGTGTCATGCTGGCAGCCGTTCCTGGGTCTGGCCGTGCTGTTGATCTTCATGGGGTCCACCATTGGCTGCCCTGCCCGCTGTGAGTGCTCTGCGCAGAACAAATCTGTCAGCTGCCACAGGAGGCGTCTGATTGCCATCCCCGAGGGCATTCCCATCGAGACCAAGATCTTGGACCTGAGCAAAAACAGGCTGAAAAGCGTCAACCCCGAAGAATTTATATCATACCCTCTGCTGGAAGAGATAGACTTGAGTGACAACATCATCGCCAATGTGGAACCAGGAGCGTTTAATAATCTCTTTAACCTGCGTTCCCTCCGCCTAAAAGGCAATCGCTTGAAGCTGGTCCCTTTGGGAGTCTTCACAGGGCTGTCCAACCTCACCAAGCTTGACATCAGTGAGAACAAGATCGTCATCTTACTGGACTACATGTTTCAGGACCTGCACAACCTGAAGTCTCTAGAGGTGGGAGACAACGATCTGGTTTACATATCACACAGGGCCTTCAGCGGGCTGCTTAGCTTGGAACAGCTCACGCTGGAGAAATGCAATCTGACAGCGGTGCCGACAGAGGCCCTCTCCCACCTCCGCAGCCTCATCAGCCTGCACCTGAAGCATCTTAACATCAACAATATGCCCGTGTATGCCTTTAAGAGACTGTTCCACCTGAAACACCTAGAGATTGATTACTGGCCTTTACTGGACATGATGCCCGCCAACAGCCTCTACGGCCTCAACCTCACGTCCCTGTCGATCACTAACACCAACCTGTCCACCGTCCCTTTCCTTGCCTTCAAACACCTGGTGTACCTCACCCACCTTAACCTCTCCTACAATCCCATCAGCACTATTGAAGCCGGCATGTTCTCTGACCTGCTCCGCCTTCAAGAGCTTCATATAGTGGGGGCCCAGCTCCGCACCATTGAACCTCACTCTTTCCAAGGGCTCCGCTTTCTGCGGGTGCTCAACGTGTCTCAGAACCTGCTGGAAACTCTGGAAGAGAATGTTTTCTCCTCCCCTCGCGCGCTGGAGGTGCTGAGCATCAGTAACAACCCGCTGGCCTGCGACTGCCGTCTCCTGTGGATCCTGCAGAGACAGCCCACCCTGCAGTTCGGGGGCCAGCAGCCCATGTGTGCCGGTCCCGACACCATCCGCGAGCGATCGTTCAAGGATTTCCACAGCACGGCCCTTTCTTTCTACTTCACCTGCAAGAAGCCCAAAATCCGTGAGAAGAAGCTACAGCACCTGCTTGTGGACGAGGGGCAGACCGTCCGGCTGGAGTGCAGCGCTGACGGGGACCCGCAGCCTGTGATTTCCTGGGTGACGCCGAGAAGGCGTTTCATCACCACCAAGTCCAACGGCAGAGCCACCGTGCTGGGCGATGGCACCTTGGAGATCCGCTTTGCCCAGGATCAAGACAGTGGGATGTACGTGTGCGTCGCTAGCAATGCTGCTGGGAACGACACCTTCACGGCCTCCCTAACCGTGAAAGGGTTCACGTCAGACCGCTTCCTATATGCAAACAGGACCCCTATGTACATGACCGACTCCAACGATACTCTTTCCAACGGCACCAATGCTAACACGTTTTCCCTGGACCTTAAGACAATACTGGTATCCACAGCCATGGGCTGTTTCACATTCCTAGGAGTGGTTTTATTTTGTTTTCTTCTCCTTTTTGTGTGGAGCCGAGGGAAAGGCAAGCACAAAAACAGCATTGACCTTGAGTACGTGCCCCGAAAAAACAATGGTGCTGTTGTGGAAGGGGAGGTGGCTGGACCCAGGCGGTTCAACATGAAAATGATCTGAGGGTCACCACTGTCACTCCTGTCTGTGTGTCATTGTCGGTCATCAGTAAGACGGTCTGGCGCCATCAATCAGTAGGCCGAGAGGCAGCTTCTGCCCCTGGGTCCAAGCAGGGTCCGTGGAAGCAGGAGGACTTCGGATGGAGACTGTCCGCTAGGGGCAGGCAGGCGCGGGTCAGAGCCCTCCGCACAGTGGGATACTAATTGTTTGCATTGCAAATACTGGCATTCTGGGGATCTCAGTAATGAACCTGAATCTTTGACTCACGCTCATGGACAATTATTCGGCATTTTCTACCACTGCAAAAACAAAATAAAACAATAAGAACAACCTACAGTGTAGGATTTACAGATTCAAGACACATTTGTCTAAAACATACTCTACAGAAAATTTTGTATCTATGATTATCATTTGTTAAAGCCTTGCATCATACCATACTGTTGGATCAGCACCAAAAAGAGATCAATATATTCTTTTCTTTTCTAACATATATGCTGTATATGTTTTAAAGCAATATGAATGAGAGGTTGTGCTTTTAGTTACTCACCACTATAGATCCGAGTGTGATTTCAGCCTCCTTTACCTACAGATCAGCTTGAGACTAGATCCCTGGAGGAATGGGCAGAGAGGTGTTGAGAGATGTGTATGTCTGGTGTAGCATGCCAGGAGACAGGACCCAAGGCAAAACTGCTCAACTCTGTTAACTTCTGTTACTATGAATAAAGGCATGTGCCTAGTTTTGATACAGAATGGAATATTTTTTATATTTGTAATGTCACACTGGACCAATTTACTGTAACACAGCCTTTGAGTTCTCCTGAAGGAGGTGTGCCGCTAGATGTCCCTATAAAGTTACAAGGTAGGTGTTTTTCATTAAAATAACCCAGTTTAACCAATTCTGATTTTTCACTGGTCCTTACAAATAAGTTGTAGAAAACAGATGAGGAGGTAATGATTACATAAAATATTTGGGCAGAATTCACCAGTAGCTAAGATCAGTAATTTTGTTGTTCAAAAGCTCTGAATTAAGATAGTTTCTTCTCAGATACCAAGAGAAACCAAGATCATCCATGCATAACATGATGGCTGTGCTTACAGTGTGACAGGTGCCTGAAGATTAGATTACTGCCAGGTGAAGGAACATCCAGCCACTGCCGCTCTGATGCTCTCTGTTATAGTCATGTATGTTTGCTGTTATCTTCAACAGGCAGCATTAAGAACCCTGCCTCAAGAAGATACCTGGCTTTACTTTTTAAATTATTTTGTGCAGATCTGAAGAATCTGTTTTTCAAGAGGTAAGAAACCATAAGTCAAACTAAAAACCACTAATTTTTGTATTTCCCTGAAGAAAAACACTATAGCCCTATAAATATGTGAAATTGGCATGATTTTTTTAACTCCCCTGACCCAAGGATATTTATCAAATTCAGCTGTTATTGTTGGTCAAAATTTAACATTCATTTCTTTTAAAAATTCAGTTCTTTTAAAAATATTCATCATGACACCAACAGCAGTGATGTGGTGTGAAGGTTCCACTTGGCCAAATGTCAATAAATGGCTTTTAGAGCATATATTCATATAATCTGAGACAGCACTGATTATGACTTGTAAAATAGGACAGACTTAATTAGCATAAACAGGACATTTTTCTATTTTTCATACTTTGAGAGTATCTTGAAATGTCCCCATTTTGGACTGGATGTAAGCTAAAGAAGAAAGTTTCTGGGATTTCCTTCTTGATGTGTCAAATTGGGGGTCTCACTTTAAAAAGGCTGCCTTTTTTTTGTATTTGAAATTTGAAGAGAATTTAGGAAAATAAAATTGACCTCAATAAAAAAGTGACAAGTACAGAAATCATTTTGCAAATTTGACAGCAGCACAGTTAAACTTGTTTCTTCTTTGAAAATGTGTAGAAATAAGATATAAAACCTGAAGAATTGCCCATTTGAGTAGTATTTCATTTGACTTTCCTGGTAATTATTGTAGCTCTTTTAGAAATTCTTTTACTATGTGTAGCCTTTTATATATAATAACACAAATCAAGCTGTGCTATACATTCTATCAAAGTCCCAATCTATGTGCCAATCAAATAGGTCTTTCCAAATTAAAAATAAAAGTTACAATGAAAGGATAGTCTTCCAAAACAGAAACTAATTCATTTTAATATAGTGATACTATATAAAGAAGTACTTAGTTATCAGAGACAGCATGTGTGAACAGTCAACAGCAGTGAGCAATTAATAAAAAACAACTTTGAGACTTACTGGAATTTCTATCAAGGTAAAAGTTGACCATCAACACCTGAGTAAATACAATTGGGTTAAAGTTAACCTATTCATGAAAAGATTTGGTTAAGAGATCTAGACATAATTCCACTTGAACAGAGCCTGCACCCTGATGGGTTTCCATATGCTGATCTATGAAATAATTTAGCTATTGCTAAGTACTTTCCCAGAATCACCCTGACCAGTAGGTTGGGCAAATGCTGAATTCTATAACCATCTCTCAAAGGTACACAGGCTACATACACCTAGCAAATTCTCTGAAAAGTATTGTGATAAGAATCCCAATTTTAACCATGGAAGTAAATTGACTAGTTCCAGAAGTATTGGTTCTTTCCTGCCTAAAGGATTATAGTAGTGAATTTTCATGTAACTGGATAAAAATTTAACTTCTACATCCTCACTAGTGGTTCCATTATTGGTTTCCTTTTAATATCTACAACCCTCTGGCATTCCACTGACCTAAGTCTGGGATATCCAGTATATTGTAAGAAGTTGTATATGTTTTTCTTTGTGGCTGCTCAGACCAGCATATGGGCTAAATTTTCCCCTTAGGTAGAACATCCCTGAGTTTTCTTCTTGAAGTTTTTGTTTCAAAATATTTTATTAAAAAAATAGTTGTTTGTCTCAGCATTTTCTTCTTAGTTGACCAGAACTCTGTTTATTATGAAGCATATTCAGAGAAGTATTCTCTCTCTCTCTGGCTATTAAATTTGTATTAGAAAAAAATCTCCTGAGTACACCCCTAATGATCCAAAGAAATTAATACATAGACACAAATGTCTAAGATACAGTGCCTGTATGCATGTACATAAAATAATTCACCCAAGTGAATATGTTCCTAGTAAGAAATTTGTACTTTTCCAAATCACCATAATACTCACCTATCTTTTTTATGTTCATAGCACTTAGAATCATATGCTTTTCAAATATTCTTTTTTTTTTCTTTCTTTTTTTTTGAGACAGGGTCACGCTTTGTAGTTCAGGCTGGCCCTGAGTTCACTATGTAGCCCTGGTAAACCTCGAATTCAATAATCCTCCTGACTCTGCCTGCTGAGTGCTGGGATTACAGGTGTGAGCCACCACGCCCGGCACTGTGGCATGTGATACTGATTGCTGGTGGGTGTGAGTCACCACACTCAGTATTGTTGTATGTGGTTACCAGATCAAACCAGGGACCTGCTGGCTAGGCAGGCACTAAAATCACTCAGCTAAATCTCTGGCCCCTCAGATATTCTTTTTTTTTTTTTTGAGTCAGGGTCTCGCTTTGTAGTTCAGGCTGGCCCTGAGCTTACTATGTAGCCTAGGCAAGCCTTGAACTCATCAATCCTCATGTCTCTGCCTCTCGAGTGCTGGGATTACAGGCGTGAGCCACAAAACCCTGTGGTATGTGGTATTGATTGCTAGTGGGCGTGAGTCACCACGCCCAGCATTGTATGTGGTAACCGGGATTGAACTCAGGACCTTGAGCTTGCGAGGCAGGCGCAGGAACCACTGAGCTAAATCTCTGGTCCGACCCTCAAATATTCTTAAAATATGACCCAGAACCTGCTCCAACTCAGACTTCCTACTTTCTGAAGATGTTTGTCAGAACTGTGGTTTTGCCTGACTTTTTCAGTTGATGCTTATTACCAACAACTCTTTTAATACAAAAGCATTTCAGAATTTATTCTACAGATTTTTAGGATCAACTCTGTTCTTACTGTTCAATCAAAAATCCTGTCCTCAGTTCTCACAATAGTCCAGAACTTATAATCTTTTTTGTTTGTTTGTTTTGTTTTGTTTTGTTTTTGAGACAAGGTCTCGCTTTGTAGTTCAGGCTGGCCCTGAGCTCACTATGGTGCCCAGGCAAGCTGTCGTGAACTCAGCAATCCTCCTGTCTCTGCCTCCCGAGAGCTGGGATGACAGGCGTGAGCTGCCACGCCCGGCATTGTGGTATGCGGTGTTGATTGTTGGTGGGCGTGTCTCCACGGCCAGCATTATATGTGGTTACCGTGGATCGAAATCAGGTCCTTGCGCTTGTGAGGCAGGCGCCGGAACCACTGAGCTAACCCTCCGGCCCGAGAACTTATAATCTTTAAAAAATCAATTATTTAAATCTCACTTCCATTGAAATATGACTGTCACTTTTTGCTACCTGAGTAGGAATACATATTTTTTTATATTAGTGCAAATGAGAGAACGACATGTTAGAGAATTGAAATTGAATAGAGCTTCACTTACATTCACACATGGTTTCAGGGCCTCCCTTATCTCTGTATTAGGACATTTGTTTTGTCTTCGGGGTTGTGCTGAGCAGCTGTGCAGTGACATAGAGTGTGTCTCTGAGCTTCCTAGGAAAGAAGATGAATAGAGCATTCTGAGCTTTGAAGGCTACGCCTTGGTAAAAAGATGTATCAAGAATGGAAAAGGGGCTGGGGATTTAGCTCAAGTGGTACCGCACCTACCTTGGAAGCACAAGGGCCAGAGTTCAATCCCCGGTTTAGAACACTTAAAAAAAAAAAAAAAAGAATGGAAAGAAAGATTGGAGGGAGACACTGGGTTCCATTTTAATTTGCGGTCCTTTATTTCTAATTTTTATATTTATCTTCTCAGTAAAGAAGAAAATATCTTTAGCCCTTTCTCTATGTTTTGGCCACCTATATTTCACATGAGAATGCCACTGAATTTTGTAGCATGGTATCCAATAACCAAACCTTTGGGTCCAAGCCATTCATTCTACTTGGTACTTAGGTAAAGAATTATGTTTAACACTGAAAATACCATTCCCATTTCAACTAATACAGCACATGCCCAGTTATTTCATTGACTTAACACCATTGGTTTGAAGAGCACCATTCAATTCCTTAAAACATTTAATATTTTTTAATTGAATTCTTTATTGGTACAATTTATATACATCTCAAAATCACATATAACATTGGGAAATTTGTACCAGTATATGCCACAAGTTAATTCTCATTTTTACCCATATCCCTACCCACTCCCTCCTCCTCCCCCCTTTATACATGCTCTTTTATTTTCTTTCTGTATCATATTTATTCCTTCCCCTCATCA
>PVIC010000529.1:0-118851 GCA_004025085.1 Thryonomys swinderianus | reverse complement strand
TTTTTTTTTTTTTTTTGCTTTTTGGAGACAGGGTCTCGCTTTGTAGTTCAGGCTGGCCCTGAGCTCACTATGGTGCCCAGGCAAGCCGCCGCGAACTCAGCAATCCTCCTGTCTCTGCCTCCCGAGTGCTGGGATTACAGGCGTGAGCCACCACGCCCAGCATTATATGTGGTTACCAGGGATTGAACTCAGGTCCTTGTGCTTGCAAGGCAGGCGCCGGAACCACTGAGCTAACCCTCCGGCCCAACCCCTGCAATTCTTGAATGAGCCACCAGTATTGAATTCCAGCCTAGCACAGCTGCTGCATAGCTGTACCCACAAAGTCTCAGTTGTCTGGAGCTTTAGGGCCCTGGCTTTACCCACCGTAAATCCTTAAGATTTACTGTGATTTGCCCTGTTGGATTTGGACTCACTCAAGACCTGTTACTTTCTTCCTGCCATTTCTCATTTAGGAAGGTGACTTTCCATTCTTTGCTTGTCCTGCTGCCATGTGTGTGTGTGTGTGTACATATGTGTGTGTGCACATACATGTGTATGTGTGTACTGGGGATTAAACTCAGGATCTTTGCACTGTTACATAACTAGTCCATCGAGATTTGGAGACAGGGTTTCTCTGTGTCACTAAGTTACCCACACTGGGCTTGAACCCAAAGTGCTTCCCCCTCAGCCTCTCAAAATGCTGGGATTACAGATATGCATCTCCACACCTGGCTCTGCTGCTGTATTTTAGAAACACGTGGCTTAACTGCTTTCTTGGGTTCATAGCTCAAGAGTTTTCATCAGGACGAGTTTGACCTCAAGTCTCATGCAGTTCTGTCATAGAGGAAATTAAGATGAGACCTTGGGCTTGAGACTTTTGAGCGGGCACTGGAATGAGCTATGACTTGGAGGGCTTTGGAGACTATATGAATGTACTGCATGTGAAGCTTGAGATGCAATGCTATGGTGTGAATATTTTGCATCTTCCTATGTTGAAGCAGAATCCCCAATGCAGTGGTGATGGGTAGAGGGGTCTTTGGATGGTTAGTAGGCTAAAAGGGTAGATTCATGTCCTTATAAAAGAAGCCTGAGTGAGCCGGATTGCTCCTATCCTTATCTTTCTGTTGTGAGAGGACACATTGCTGGTGTCATCTGTGAAGCAGACAGAACCCTCATCAGACACCGAATCTGCCCACACGCTGGTCTCTATTTCCCAGAGAGCAATACACCTTAGGAGCAATATATTCCTACTTATAAATTACCCAGCCTAAAGTGTTTTCTTATAGATGGTCATGTAGACTAAGACACAAAGTATTCCACTGGACGGCCCCAGAGGCCACATGATATAGATCAGATAGACAGCTTACTCAGTTCTGTTCAACACAGCTTAGTTCATATCAACCCCAGTTAATTCACTGATCCTTAATTAAACTCAATTAAATTCTCAAATTAACTCAATCCTCAAATCACTTCAATTAAACTTAGCGAAACTTAATTCAGTCAACTAACTCAGTTCAAATTCAGCATAATTTGACTCAAGTCAACTCGAATTGACCTAACACAATTTAAGTCCTGAGCTCCTGTGGTGGACGGTCATGGTAGAATCAGGAGGACCAAGGCTAGCCCTGATCTGGATGCCTTCACAGAATGTGAAGCACGTAGGCAAGGTGCCCAGAGAGGGAGCAACATGGGCGTTGTCTGAAGACAGCATACAGGACCCGGCCACGGGCCCTGAATGGAGCCCACTATGCCTGTGATGAAAGAGGACAGGCTGAGCCAGCCTCACTCTCCAGAATGGCTCTATGACCACCAGAAACCCCCATGTGGATGACACCCATGTCATCAACATGGCATCAGGGACACTAAGAAAGGCAGGTTAGGGAGGGTGAATCCTGCATGAAGGGCTTCCTGTGGTAGGATCCTAGCCAGCGGTAGAGACATGCAGGCCCAGGCTAGGTTGTCAAGCAAGCCAAAGGGACAGAAAAGAAAAAGCGCAGAGACCCTCAGGCAGTCCTAAGTGGCCCAGGCTCCAAAAAACAGCCCCCATCACTATTACTAAAGGAGTTTGGGAAGACATGGTGGTGTGCTTGAGGCCCAGGCCTGGATGTGCAGTGTTCTATACTAGGCAGATGGATGATCATCAAGTCAGGCCATGAATGCAGTCTCTCCTCTTGTCTTCAAGGGACATGTTCCAAGACCCCCATAGATGCCTAAAACCAGACCATACTGAACTTCCTATGAACACTATTTATCTCACACTGAGAATACAACTTTCACAGATCGAAATGGGACAACAAAAGTAACCCAAACTTATTTTTCCTTCTTTATGGAAGAAAAAAAATTTCACAGAAGAGTCATCCTTATCATAGATCTTAGCCTCAGTGTGCAACTGTTTTCCTTTCTTCATTGAGGATTTTCAACTTTCCATGAAAGGAAGTACTTTACAATTTCTCTCCTGCACATCTGAATGGCCAATACCACTACTTTACACTTTGGGTGTAATTATTAAAAAATAATTAAGTAAACAATACTTAATAATGTTTACATTAGTTAAACACAAGACTAGGATGTCACACAGTAAAGCAGATAACCAGGATGGTTGTTAAGTGACTAATAGGTGGGTGGTATATACAGTGTAGATATACTGTACAGATGGACAGTCATAGCCAGGGTGGGATGGAGTGGGACACCATGGGTTTCCTCACACTATTAGAATGCTAAGCAATTAAAAACATATGAAACTAAACATGGTAGCAAATGCATATAATCCCAGCACTCTGAGTAGATGGGGCAAGAAGATCACAAATTTAATACTAACTTGGTAAATTAGCAAGACCTGCCTCAAAATAACAAGCAAAAAAGAAAAAAGGGCTTTAAAAGAAAAAAGGGTTGTAGCTCAGTACAAAGGCCCTAGGTTCAATCCCTAGTGCTTCATACCATTCCACAAAAGAATTATTTCTAGAATGTTCCTTTTAATATTTTCAGACTGCAGCTGGTATGTATGACTAAAAAGTGAAACTGAGGGTGAAGGAGGATAACTGTGGTCACTTAGTGACACTTCCAGGGAACTTGGAGGTCTAGAGTGTGTAGAAGCGTGTCAACTCTGTGGTCTACAGTGTGTGGAAGGTGCCTGTCCAAGGAGCCCAATGCCACTTGTGGAGGGGAGGCTTCTGAGTAGGGATGGGGTGAGAACTATGAGCTTAGTGTAAGGCAGAAAATTGTTGTCATAGCAGTCCACCTAGCAGGCCTGGGGCTCTTGTCAGAGCTACAGAAGAAGGCCCAGGCGCCTGGTTGGCCTAATGGGCTTTGGATTAGTCCCTACCAGAAAAGGGTCCAGAAGACATCCATAACTGGTTCTGCTGACACTAATTGCCCTTGCCATGCTGGGAACTGAGCCTTTTACTTTATCAGTGTGGCTTTGCCCTCACATTGACAGAAGTAGGAGGTACTATGTGGGGCCCATTTTGTAGGATAGACTCTAGACTCTGAGATACAAAGCACCTGAGCTGGTTGGGGTTTGAGGTGAGTTCTCAGACTCTCTTAGACCCACCATACCACCCAGCTCAGCTGTTCACATCACAGGAAGGAGTGCTTAGGGTGGGACATTGGACGGGTACCTGCAGGGCATATGTGCTTGATCCTCCCCTCCTTTGCCTGTAAGATCCCTGCCAGGATCGATACCTCTCTCCAGTGTAGTGTCCATTTCCTTTTGAAGGCTTGGAGCTCCCTCTGAAATGGGGTGGGGGAAGAAATGAATTTAGGCAAGGCACACAAGGACTCTAAACTGATTCCCACGCAGAGCCTCAGCTGGTGTGGCAAATTCCTTGACTTCCGGAGGACCCATGAAGGAAACCAGAAAGAAAAGAGTGCATGAAGATAAAGCTTTCCTTCTGACAAGGAGGTGGACTCAGAGGGTTGAGGACAGCCAGACGTGCCCAGGCAGCTCCAAGCTCCCAAGGAATCATTGTAGCTTGGCTCCATTCCTACTCGGGTATGGCCAGTGTGGGTGCCCAAGTTGAGCAGACTGCTTGAATGTCTGGGTGGCTTGTGCAGAACTTCCAGGGAGGAAAAGGCAAAGAAGTGCATCTTTGTCCTGGCTTTGTCTCAGGTGGGGCTGCCTCAGAGACAGAGGTAAAGAGCTAGTGAAGTTGGGGTGTCGGTAGGAGCTAAGGAGGACCCCTTTTAAGTCCTGGGGAGATTATGAGGATGCTTGCTGCAGGCTGTCAGCCCTCATTAACTTAATGGAACTGGCGAGTTGGCTGGCTTCCAGCACGCCAGAGAAAGAAAACAAGAAAAGTGTTTTCAGCGAAAGAGCCAAGAGATCCCATTTCGCTCGGCAGCCCCTGGAGATTACGAGCCATCAGTAATGGCCTCACTGAAATGACTTATTGGGAACTTGTTGATTAAAACAAGGGAGAGAAAACCCCTAATGTCTAAGAAGAATTACATGGGCTTCTTGCTGGTCTTCGTCTAGAAAAGTGATTTGTGAGCACTTCCTTCCAAAAGCCTTGTGAATTATAAAGCAACCTCGTCCCAGCCGGGGCTCCTGCAGTCACTTGGGTTACAAGCAGCAGAAAAGATGCAGAGTTAAACTGGGGGGTTCCATATAGATGTGGGGAGCTGCCAAGATGCTGCTTCAGCAGCTTCCTTGAGGTACCCGAAAAGGGGCTGAGCAGTTGCACCCCAAGGTTGTGTGGGATACACAAAAACCTAGATTACCTTTCTGGATTTCTGCATGGGACAAAGAGCTACTGGGGTTAAGAAGGCTGATGATGGGATCAATATAAGCTCCTTCTGGACACTTCTCCAGGTCTCCTGGTCCCTGCCTTTCCTTTATGGATTCACTAACCTACAAGTTACAGCTGTGGCTGTACCCTCACTCGTACCGTTGGCCCTGGCTGAGGGCCCCATCCTGTTCAAGCCCTGCCTTTCCCCAAGATACCCAGCATTCCTCAACTTCCCTAAGCACTGCCCTGGACTCTGAACCCGTTTGGCCTCAGATAAGGGCCTTGAAGGTCCTGCCCAGTATCCTATCAAGCGTCTAGCAAAACAACCCCCGGGCCCAGGCCCCTTCTGGCCTCCTGGCCGTTCACTTCCCTTTTCCTTTTGCTCATTTTCACCGTTTATATCCTGGTGCCACTGTATTCTAGCCCTATAGATAAGGACACCCTGCACCTGAGAGGCTTAGCCACTTGCCCAAGGTCATATAGCCTAGAAGAGGCAGAGTGGCCTGCTCAGGGTATCCATCCTCAGCCAGAGCTGATGTCTGGGGCATCGTCCCAGCTGCTCCCACCCTCAGATTCATGTATCTCCCAGCCAGGCTGCCTCAACACTTCAATCTCCAGGTCTTTGTTCTTGACCTCAAGTCCCTCCTTACAAATGTGCACCTGGGCTGGGCTGGCTGATCCTGGGATAGCTCTGGAAACAGTGGTCAGTCCATCTTATAGGGAGTTGGTGGGATAGCTTCTACAATGCCTGGGATGAAGTCTCCTTCGTCTCAAAGCTCACTAGGTTTCCTAAGTAACTTTACCCTAAGAATGGATTGAGGTTTCTTGACACAACCTGTACCCACCCTTTGTCCCACAGGCCTTGTGTAAGTCTGATGGGACATAGTGGGCCAAGAGCTATCCTTTAGCCTCTGTTTATACACGAATGGGCCGACAACTGCCAAGAGGGGGAAGTGCTTTGGGGGTAGGGTAGGGATTCCCCAGTTCCCACAAGATCCAGGTCCCACTCACCTAGCCAGATCACTGCCTCTAAGTCACAGTGAAGTCAAGCAGGGCCTAGAATATCCCTCATGTACAGATGGCCATGAGTCAAGGCAAGAAGGGCAAGAGTGGCTGGCAGACAGTGGGTTCTGTGACTGGGCCAGCCCTTGTGCCGGCTCTTGATAGCCTCTGGGACCCATGTCCTGGGCTACAGGGATCCCATGTACTCCAGGTGGGTGCTGGCCCTCTTTGTCCACCTTGGACCTTCACTTCATATATGGACACCTGACAAGGCCAGGGCTCTTGTGATGGGATGCGAGCTGGGCTTCTGATCCAATGGGGCCCAATGCCATGCAGCCCATGAAGACTCCTTGACTCTAGCCCACTGTACCATGTCCTCCCAACACATACAACCCCAGGCAGGGATAAAAAAGACACCACAGCCCCGGGATTTTCATGGTGACCCCTCTCCTGAGCTCCTGAGGGAAGAATTTCTTCTCCCTCACTCAAGGTCTGAGATCACAAGGAGACCCTGCCCTGGCGAGCCAGGATATAGGTGGGGTTCTTGCCTACCTAGCCCTAAGGCCCATGTCCTTAAGAAAGAACTGGTCTCCTGCCCAAGCCCAGAACCTCTCCCCTTTTTCAGGGCAGGGTATGGGTGTAACATGTATTTCTGTTTTTAAAATCTCTACCTTGAAATGTGTCTTTTTAAAATTGACTTTATTGGTACATTTTATATATACATTATGATCACATTCAACATTGAGAACTTGTACCTGTACATGACACATCTGGATTTTCATTATTTCCCCTTTCCCCTGCCCACTCTACAACCCCCATCTGCTATATACATAAGCTTTGTTTCCTTTTTATTTAACTATCAAATTTTTCTTTCCCTTCTTTACTTTCCCCTTCCTGCCCTTTTGAACATTTTCTTCCTATTTGACATTACTTATCATACATTTTGGCATTCATTTACACCTTCAGTTTTTCATACTAGAGAAAATATATGGTATTTACTCATCTGTGCCCTATTTGTTTCACCTATGAGTATGTCCTTAAGGTATAAATAACTCAAATTTATCATTCTTTATGGCTGAGTAATAGTACATTTTATAGAGAAAACACATCTTTATCCAGTCACCTATTGATGGGCATCTGAGCTGTTTATAAGATTTAACTATCACAGGGCCAGAGATTTAGTTCAGTGGTTCCAGCGCCTGCCTCGCAAGTGCAAGGCCCTGAGTTCGATCCTGGTAACCACATACAATGCTGGGCATGGTAACTCATGCCCACCAGCAATCAATACCACATATCACAGTGCCGGGCATGGTGGCTTACGCTTGTAATCCCAGCACTTGGGAGGCAGAGGCAGGAGGATTGCTGAGTTCAAGGCTTGCCTGGGCTACATAGTGAACTCAGGAGCAGCCTGAACTACAAAGCAAGACCCTGTCTCAAAAAAAAAAAAAAAAAAAAAAAAAAAAAAAAAAAAAAAAGATTTAACTGTCACAAACTGAGCTGCTATAAACATATGGGTGCACATATGTTACTCTGTGGTATGATTCTTTTTTTTGAGACAGGGTCTTGCTTTGTAGTTCAGGCTGGCCCTGAGCTCACTATGTAGCCCAGGCTAGCCTTGAACCCACAGCAATCCTCCTGTTTCTGCCTTCCAAGTGCTGGGACTACAGGGATGAGCCACCATGCCTGGCACTGTGGTGGGTGGTAACAGGGATCAAACTCGACCTTGTGCTTGTGAGACAGAGGCCAGAACCACTACGCTAAATTCCTGGCCGGCCCCATGTGGTATGATTCTTTCTTTCTTGTATATACCTAGCAGGAGAATAGCAGGGTCAAATGGGACCTTGAGTCCTAGTTTTTGTTTTGCTTTGTTTGTTTTTTTGAGACAGGGTCTCGCTTTTCTAGTTCAGGCTGGCCCTGAGCTCACTATGTAGCCCAGGCAAGCCACCGCGAACTCAGCAATTCTCCTGTCTCTGCCTCCTGAGTGCTGGATGACAAGCGTGAGCCACCACACCCAGCACTGTGGTATGTGGTATTGATTGCTGATGGGTGTGAGTCACCACGCCCAGCATTGTATGTGGTTACCGGGATCGAACTCAGGACCTTGCGCTTGCAAAGCAGGCGCCAGAACCACTGAGCTAAATCTCCGGCCCTTGAGGCCTAGTTTTTTAAGGAATCTTCACACTGATCTCCATAGTGGTTATACCAGTCTACATTTCCACCAACAGTAGAGAAGGGTTCCTTTCTCCCCACAGCTCTGCCAGTATTTATTGTTGGTTGATTTTTTTGATAGCAGCTATTCTTTGTGGAGTGAGATGGAATCTCAGTGTTGTTTTCATCTTCATCTCTCAAATGGCCAGCAATGTTGAACATTTCTTCGTGTGTTTCTTAGCTGCCTTTATGTCATCTGAAAAATGTCTGTTCATTTCAGATGATGTTTTGAATTGGGTCTTTAAATGGGGGGGATAAAATTAGCTTTTTTTTGGGGGGGGGACAGGGTCTCGCTTTGTAGTTCAGGCTGGCCCTGAGCTCACTATGTAGCCCAGGCAAGCCTCAAACTCAGCAATCCTCCTGTCTCTGCCTCCCAAGTGCTGGGGTTACAGCATGAGCCACCATGCCCGGCACTGTGGTATGTGGTATTGATTGCTGGTGGGCGTGAGTCTCCACACCCAGCATTGTATGTGGTTACTGGGGATCGAACTCAGGACCTTGCGCTTGCGAGGCAGGCGCCGGAACCACTGAGCCAACCCTCCGGCCCTAAAGTTCTTTATATACTCTAGATAGTAGTCCTTTGTCTGAGAAACAGCTGGCAGAAATTTTTTTCCCATATTGTAGGCTGTATTTTTGCTCTGTTGGTGTTTTTTCTTGCTGTGCAGAAGCTTTTTAGTAAGATGAGATCCCAGTTGTTGATTCTTTCTGCTAGTTCCTATGCTGCTGAGGTTTTGTTCAGTCTTTCCCTATGCCATTGTCTCCAAGAATTGTACCTAACCTATTTTCCAGCATGTTTATTAGTGTTTTGTTTTAATATTTAGGTCTCTAATCTACTTTGACTTTAGTTTGGTGCGTAGAGAAAGAGAGAGATCTAGCTTTAATCTTTGCCAAGTTGAAACCAAGTTTTTCTAGCACCATTTATTAAAGAGGCTATCTTTCCTGCATTGAGGTTGTTTGGCTCATTTGTCAAAGATGAGATGGCTTAGTATATCTAGGGTCATTTCTGTATCTTTTAGTCTGTTCCACTAATCCTTGGGTCTGTTTCTTTGCCAGTACCATGCTGTTTTTATCACAGTAGCTTTGTAGTATAGTTTTAAGCTAGGGACTGTGATACCCCTGCCATGAGATCAGATGTTTTAAGAGCCTGGGGTCTGAGTGACTTCCTGGAGTGTCTTCTGTGGTGATGGGGAGGCAGCCAATACATGGTCTGATTCCAGAATGGCTTATTCCATGGGGAAAGGATCATTTTTAAATGAGAATGTTATTGATCCTCATCTATGAAGCCTGGGGATGCTGGCTCCCAGGCCTGACCACTTCACCTGCACACCTCTTCCTCAGGGACTTCCCTCTGCTCTAGACACACCCACACAAGGATCCCCTTTCTGGAACTAGATGCTCCACTCCCTCTGCCCTCAACTCTCTTTTCTTCTGCCTGTTCTATCCTCTCAAACCCTAGCCTTTTTGTAGGAAGCCTGCCTGACATGCCCACATCCCCCAAAGCTGTTTTCTCCCCCTTGGGCATCTGTGGCCTTCAGGGGATAGTGCATTTCTTGAAAACTCTCCTTTTCTCATGGCTGTATTCCCAGCTCCTGGCACCCAGTGGCATCTAGTGGGTGCCAGGACAACTCCAGCCCAGCTGGCAGGGACAGAGTTCTGGCCACCTTGGGGTGCAGGGCTGGCTGCCAGGCCAAGGGACACAGTACTAGGCAAAGCCCTCCTGGGGCCACCACCCAGCCCCCTGCCTCTCCCTCCCTCAAGGGAAGGAGAGGTTAATAAACCAATTACTTTGGGCAACGAAGCAAAATAAGTCCCATTAAAGTAATTAATGTCCTTTGCATGGTCCCCATTGGAGAAGACTAATAAATTGGGCTTTGTCACCATCCGGTAATTTCTTTCTAAGGCGTTTCTTCATCCCCATCCAACAGCACAGTTTAAGGCTCTGTTAATACTTTTAAGATGGGCTCCATGCCAGACTAATTAGATTTGCATTTCCACCATGGGCCAGGCTGGGCGCGGATGTGCCCAATGAGAGAGGCCCCTGGGCCCCGCGGGGGCCCAGAGACAGCACCCGCCTTTGAGAAGGGGCCATGTGTGGATTCCCACGCCTGCCTGGGGCAATGGCCTGTTCCCCGTCTGCCTGTTCAGCTCCCCATCCCTGGGGAACAGGGACTGAGGCTTTGATCCAGGCAGAGCCAGATCCCATTCTCAGGGGGTCCTTTCCTGAACTGCCCCAATTGGGGCCCATGGGGTCAACAGGGTGACCCACATCCCAGGATCTCTTCAGGGCCCAGAGCCAAGCCTTGGTGGGTTCTAGAAGGGCATTACGGAAAGGAGAAAGAGTAACTATACAGTTGAGAGGCCTGACGACCTCCTTCCCTAGGAGACTGGGGAAATGTCACAGAGATGAGCGTGGTGATAGTGTGGACCTTGATGGGAGGTGATAAGAGTGGTACTTGACTTCCAATCCTACTTGTCAAACCCACACCCCCAATCTAACACTGAGGAAAATACTAGACAAATCCCAGCTCTGGGGTCCTTACAGTGCACCTTCAAAACTGCCCAGGGAGAGTGAGAAACTGTCTCAGCCAAGAGGAGCCCCAGGACCACATGTCAGGTGAGATCCTGGATGGGATTGGGGACAGAAGGAAGACAGGAGGGAATGGACTTCCATGACCCATCGCATGCCACCCTTGTTTGTCAGTAGTAACAAACATGTACTAATATCTGATATTAATAGCAGTAATAGAGTACCAGGTGAGGACACATGGGAATTCTCTGTACAGTCTTCTGTGATAATTCTGTAATTCTAAAGTTGTTCTGAAACCCAATGTTTATTTAAAATAAACACAAAACATGATGGTGAGAGGTAAAGGGCTGATAGAGGAAGAGGACCCTTGGTATGGCCCATTCCTCAGGCCCAGGTGCCCTCGCAGGATGACTTTGCCAGTGACACACTGACAGAGCAGTGGCACTGCAGCATGCCAGAGGCAGCACTCATGTCCATTGGACAGAAGGCTGTCAAAACAGCATGTTTCCAGGGTCTCCTCAAACCCTGAACCTGATAATATGAGGAGTCACCGAAAGCAAGAAATTTGGGACCTGGAGCAGGAGCTGTGGTCACAGTGACGCTTCCTGGCTCAGCAGGCCTGTGCATCCATAGCCTCCTGCCCCCACCCCTCATCCCCAGGAGTGACAGCCATGGAGCCCTTAGTTCTCAGTCTCACCCAGATAAAGGCATGAGTGACCTGCCCTGGGTACAGTCCTAATTTTTTCTAACACATCTGTCATTCTGGCTGGTTCCTAAGCTCCACCTCCTTTTTCTGCAAGATAGGTGCCATCACCTTGGCCTGGTCTCCACAACAGGACCGTCATGACTTAGGTGGCACAAGGCCATGGGCTGCAGAGTAGGCAGCAGGGGGCTTGGAAAACAAGCAAGGTTGGGGGTTGGACAAAATTAACTGGAAACTCACTGGGTAGGGGAGCATAGTCCAAGATGAAGAACCCCAGAAGGGACAAATGAGAGGTGGGTCAAGACAAGAGATGACAACAGCAGTACTGGAACAGACAGAACCTTAAGTACCAGGATGTACCATTTAAACCACAGTGTGGATTCAGTTATTGGGCAGGCAGAGGTTTGACTCTGCCTTTGTAGTTTGAGCACCAGCTGGGTGCTTAGTACAACCTATCATACTGGCAGATATGTGTGAATTTCATGTAAGTTTCAAGTGTTTTTAAATTTTCTCAACTATTTGAAATTTAAAGCCATTGTTAGCTTATGAGACATACAAAATGGATGGCAGGTCATAGTTTACAACCCTTGGCAAAGAAGAATAAAGTAGACAGACGTCTGCAAGTCTGCTCTGGAAAGAGGGTCAGTGCAGAGCATCCTGTTTGCCGTCTGTTGGAAGACATTCATGTATGTGTTGATGAAAGGAGGGAAGAGGAGATAGAAACTGCAAAAATCATAAAACATGAGTATCACAGAATCTATGGGCTTATAATTTTGATAACTCTGATAAAATGAATAAGCTCCTGAGGCTAGAAGAAATCATAAATTTAAACAGATAAGCACTTACAACTTTCTCCACAAAACTCAGCCTGAACATGTAGCTTTGAATGTAATCTCTACCAAAGTTTTTAAAAATATCAACGTGGGTCCAGAGAATGGAAAAAGAATAACAATAGGACCATCCTGAACACAAGTGCACACAGTCAGGCAGTTCATTTAATTTTTTTTTTTTTTTTTGCTTTTTGGAGACAGGGTCTCGCTTTGTAGTTCAGGCTGGCCCTGAGCTCACTATGGTGCCCAGACAAGCCGCCGCGAACTCAGCAATCCTCCCGTCTCTGCCTCCTGAGTGCTGGGATTACAGGCATGAGCCACCACGCCCAGCCTTATATGTGGTAACCGGGGATCGAACTCAGGTCCTTTCGCTTGCGAGGCAGGCGCCAGAACCACTGAGCTAACCCTCCGGCCCAAAATTTTTTTTTCATTTTTAAAAATTTTTAAAAATATTTTTAATTTTTTTTGAGACAGGGTCTCATTATGTAGTTCAGGCTAGTCCTGAACTCACATGTAACCCAAGCTAGCCTTGAACTCACAGCAATCCTCCTGCCTCCGCCTCCTGAGTGCTGAGATTATAGGCATGAGCCACCAAGTCTGGCAAGCAGTTCATTTTAAAAAGCTAGTGAATTTTATTCTGAACCCATACAAAGAAAATGTTAGAAAGTAGAATTATGGGCCTGTGTCATTATAGAGACAAAAATCTCAAACAAATTACTAGCCAAATTCAACAATGTCTAAAAAGAAAGAAAAAAAATGAAGAGAGAGAAAGAAAATGAAAGAACAGAAAAAACAAATCAGGATTTATCCCAGGAATGTTCAGTACCAAAGTCTATGAGGGCAATTTTCACATCAAGAGGAAATTTATGTGATCATTCTGATTAGTATAGAGAGCATTTGATAAGTACTTTTTTATAGTCAAAATTTAATCTTTCAAAATAAGAATGAGAAATTTAACTTGTCAACAACGTTAGATCAAATTGTAGAATAAACAGGCTGTTAAGTGAAGAGATTTTGGAGGCGTTTTTACTGGGAGCTCAATAAGACAAAAATGCCCATGGTTTCACACCAAACTTACCTTGGAGACCTATTCTAGGCAATGTAAAAAGAACCAACACGTGTGAGAATGGGAAGAAAAGGTGTAACTGTCATTATTATAGCTGAAAGGCTCACCACTGAAAACAGCAGTTTAATTGTTAGAACTGATAAAAAGCCAGCAACTACTATATTCAAGGTCAGTCCACCCAAACCCGCAGCATTTCCTTACATCAGCCATCCACTCCTAGGAAAAACAGCTTCTGGAACAGCTACAGATGGAAAAGATACATAATCTTGAAGTAACAGAATCAAAGGTCCAGATGAGACCACTTTGGACAGCAGGGAGGACCATGAAGGTGACCTGACCTGAGCTAGGAGACTCTAGCTCTTGCCAAGTTGGTACAATAGCATAGATTCCAGTTCCCCTCAAATTCAACTGGTAAAGCTGATTCAATGCCAGGCAAACCTCCAGTCAAACTTTTCAAAGAAACTCAATAAATTTAATTTTAAAGTTTGATATGAAGGAATAAAAATCCTACACAGGGGCCGGAGATTTAGCTCAGTGGTTCCGGCGCCTGCCTACAAGCGCAAGGTCCTGAGTTCAATCCTAGTAACCACATACAATGCTGGGTGTGGTGACTCATGCCCACCAGCAATCAATACCACATATCACAGTGCTGGGCGTGGTGGCTCATGCCTGTCATCCCAGCACTCGGGAGGCAGAGACAGGAGGATTGCTGAGTTTCAAGCTTACCTGGCTACATAGTGAGCTCGGAGCCAGCCTCAACTACAAAGTGAGACCCTGTCTCAAAGAAAAACAAATCCTACACAGATACTCAAAAGGAGATTAAATGGGTTGGGGTCCACTATTGGTTTTCTGGGCACAAGAACCCATTGCTACACTGGAGTCACCAGCCTTGGTTGGGGACAGAGCAGAGAGACCCCAGTGCAAAAAGAGAGCCCTCACACTCTTAGAAGGAGCAAACCACAAGGGTGATCTGTCAACATCTGTGGAGAGAGCAAAGAGTTTCTGAGTCAAGTGGAAAAACGTAGTCTCTACAGAGGGAAATGTAGCTGGATTCTCACCTAAGTATAGCACAAACATTTAAAGACCTAACTGACAGAGGGTAAAATTATATCTCTGATAGAACAATATACAGCAAAGTATCTCCAAACAACACATTAGAGTAAGGCTGCTAATGGATGCCTTAGTTCAACACAATTTAGGATTTCTAAGGAAGGATGTGCTGGCTGGCTGCACAGGCTATGCTCCTAGGCCTCCTTCTCCTGACCTCAGGGTCCCTGCCACAATTCACTTCTCTTTATGGGTTTCCTGTTCCCTGACAATTTCTCTGCAAGGTCTTTAGGTGTGGATAGGGATCTTGTCTCTTCTATCTACTTTTGTACCTCTAGGGCCTACTATGGTGCCTAATACATTGGGGGGTCCAGGAAACATTGGTGAATGAATGAATGAATGAACAGTTGAATGGATGGATGGAAAATATGAGAAAGAGGAAATATTCATAGTTCTGAAATTTTAGGCTGAGTAGAAAAAGAACTTAAAGGTGCTGTGGGACAACCTGACACTAAAGTTCTTCTATAATCTTACAATGTTTTCTCTGTCTTTCCAGCTGTTTGACCCCCACCTCACCTAGATGGCAACATCCCCACATTGCTGATTACATTTTCACAGAAGTCTGACATTTTTCTCTGTGCATTTGCCTAGGACTATAAAAAGGAACTAACCCATCTGCTCACTGCCATGTGCCCTGGGGCAGGTTAGGCGGTGGAGAATGGTAGGGGAGGTATAGAAATCAGTTTAAATAATAATCACCATATGACTATACTATATGTTTTATTCTGTATTATATTCTACAGGTAGCCCTTGACTTTTAGTTGTTCAATTTATGATTTTTCAACTTCACATTGGTACAAAAGGGATGCATCTTCAACAGAAATTACCCTTTGAACTTTGCATGTAGATCTTTTCCCAGCCTAGTGCTGGTGTGATTTTCTCTCACGGTGGTGGGAAAAGGCAGGAGCAACAGGCTCCAGCCAGCCCTGAAATCCCAAGAGGAAGTTACCAACACCACAATGTGCCTGCCATGTGACTGAGCTGTGACATTTAGTAGGTGATGTGGATTAAATGCATTTGACTTAAGATATTTTCAACTTCATGATGAGTCTACTGGGTCAGGATCTCATAGTAAGGTCAAGAGCATCTGTACATTACATTTATTAAGATAATGAAAGTTATCTTAAAAAGACTAGTACACTGTATGTGTACTATGCTCCTAGGCCTCCTTCTCCTGACCTCAGTTTAGGGTGTAAGGGAAAAGAAAATAGCTGGGCTTCTTTAGAGTGTGCCATGCACTTCCTGGGCAGGCACTGGGTGCGCTCTGGGTACCAGCAGAGAGCTTTTGAGTAGACATGGAAGAAAGCAGGATTGGGCACTGTTGGCAAACACAGAGCCCTGTAGTCCAGCTGCATAGACTCATGGAGTCCAGCAAAGGAAGCAGAGTAGGACTGGTCTCCTTTGGTGGGACCATGATTACTGAGCATAGTAGGGAGGTGGGAAGGTGGGCCACAGGCAGAATGCCAGCCAGCCAAGGTTCTGACATCGCAGGCCCTGAGTCCAGGGTAGAAGATGGGTTCCCGCCAACCCTGAAGCTGATAGCAAGAGGTAAATGGGAGCTTTCCTCTGAGGCCTGGGCTAAGACTGGCAGGGAATGAACTTAACTAGTGAATGCTTCTGGGAAAGTACAGAAAAATGCTCAGACCTCAATCACCAGAGAAGACAGGATTCTGGGGCTGGAAGATCCCTAAAGATGAAAATCAGTCCTCATGGGGAGAGAGGACCCATGCATCACCCTAACTGACTTCATCACTGTTCAGAGGTTCCTTCCTTGGTTCAGGTGTACCCAGTGTGACCTACCTATTTTTATATTGATGGAAGATTACTTGGGCACAAAGAATCCTGAAATACGAACGTTCATGTGGGATTTAGGCAAATAGCAATTCCCTTAGATTTGAGAAATTGATCATCTAAACCCCCCAATAGCTTGCCTGGTGGGAGTGGACACTCAGGTTGCTCTCAGCCTGTCTTGCTGAGGGTCTCCTGCATCCAGACCTGGGCTCACAGTCCAGGGCTTTCTGCTGGCCTCCCTGCTCATACTGGTCTCTGCACAGTTGGTTGCTTTGTCTGACCTGCATTTGCTCAGCAATGATACAGAGAAGGCCTCTGCTGGCCCTGTGGATTGGTGCTGCTGTGCTGTGATGCTTGGGGCACTGGGGAGGCTGAAGCCTCCCACACTTAGGGGCTCTTATTTCCAGAGCTCTAGGGGATCCTTCCTTCTTCTCCTTCCTTCTTTCCTTGCTTCCTTCCTTCCTTTCTTCCTTTCTCCTTCCTTCCTTCTTGTCTTCCCGTCCTCTTCTCCTCTCTCCCTCCTTCCTTCCTCCTTAGGCAGTGCTGGGATTGAACTCAGGCCTTCTTCACGCTGATCAAGCACTCTACCACCAAGTTTTTTTTACACCCTCGGCCCTTTTCTTCCTCCCACTCTTTAATGTGGAAAAATCTAACAATGTCACGGGCTCAATTGAGTGCCTCAAACAGGTTAAACAGCCAATGCTGACTCACAAACATGACAGCCAAGAGTTCTGGGAGGTTACAGAATGGCCAGGATCAGCGGCCCTGGGGCAGGAAGATATCGGGGCTGCTGTTGGGAGGCCCTGGGGCTCTGCAGATGGTCCCTGCCCTGGCTCTGCCAGGAGAAGAGACTGGGCCTTCCTGAGAAGGGTGATGGAAAAAGCCACAGCTGAGGGGCCTTGCAAGGACTACCCGTGCATCCATAGATAGCCCTGTGTGGAGTACAAATGTCTTTGTGGCTGGGGCTAGCTTCCCCAGTCTGTTTCTCTCACAGTGATTGGTGATAAGGGTGGAAAGTGGGGATGGAATGTTGAGAACATTCCAACAGTAACAGAGGGGGCTAAAGGCAGGAGGACTGAGACCCAGATGGAGCTCAGGCCTGGGGCTGAAAGGAGAAAGGCCAGGATTCAGGGACTAGGCAGGGGATGGAGTGCACATAGGGGAGACAGAAGCACAGGAGAAAGGCAGTGAAAGTGAATGGGTTCACACTGGGCATGCGGCACATATTCTTGTGCTGAGCTGTGGGGCCTCAGAGGCTGGAGAGGAGGACAAAGGAAGAGTGAATATCTCCAGGGTCAACTGCCTCTGCTCATTATCACTCTAGCAGGACAAGACACTACAGTCACCCTCCCAGGGCCATATAGTTCCTCAGTGGAGTGGGCCAAACCTACTCCTTGCCTTCCCCTCTGTCACTGCAGAAGGCCCCCAGGGTACATCAGGTTACATGCTTACATGGTGACTAAGCAGCTAGCTTTGAGCTTGGGTGGTCCCCAGACTATCTGAATGGCGCTGTGTGGCCACAGGGCCCTTTGTAGGAGTTCAGAGTCACAGAAGAGATGTACCCAAGTGTAGGAGGACCTCACTGGCCATCCTGCCCCTGTTGGAGGAAGGAAGGAGTCATAAACTGGGGGTATCATGGCCTCCAGAAGGGACCAGCCTGCACATACCTTGACTTTAACCCAATGAGATCTGTCCCACATCCAGGACTGTAACATGATACATTTGTACCGTTTTAAGCCACCAAAATGGTGATCTGTTATAGCAGCCAAGGAAACACATGGACACCTTTACGTGGCATCCTGTCAGAGCTGAGGACGCCGGGGTGTTGTGTTCAGTCCCTCGAGTCCAGGGCTGCTGGGAAAAGCTTCATGGTCCCTCAAGGTAAAGGTTCCTTCCCCACATCTGCCACTCACTTCCTTTCTCTGAAGTCCTGTACCATTGTTTGCCTATGTTGTTCCTTAAATGATAGTTCCCTTATATGAATATATTCAGAAAGCCAGAAAAAGTGACTATAAGTAGAAGGTAGCTGTCAAATGTATACAATAAAAGTATATCTTATTTAGTTTGATAAATAAGTTGGTTAGTTTGGGCTGAGGGACAAAATTATACTTTCCCTGTCCTCCAACAGTGCTCCTGCTACCCTTGGGGGCTTTCTCTGGTGCTGTCTCTGGGGGACACCTAGGGCCCATCTCTCAGACTGGAGGAAAATCATCGAGGTTTCCACGGCTTTCAAGCAAACTAGAGTTGCGATTGTCACCCCCCTCCCACGGCCCCTGGCCATGGAGCCACAGGTCATGCTGAGCCTGGCCACAGAGGCCAGCTTCCCTCAGGCTCCTCCCCCAAGCCACATCGCAGGTGGGCTTCTCTCTCTGTCCCCCCAGTTAGTACTGACCAAGTGAGCACAGGACAGAGCCAGCAGTCAACGTTCTGGGTAATGCTTCCACCTCATGCCCTGGGGCCTTCTCCTGGAGACTGTTACACCCACTGACTTAGAGAGGTAGCAGGGGCCTGGGCTGTGGGGGTCCAGGCCAAGTGAGCACCAGCCCTTGCCTGAAAACTCAGGGCACTGTTGCCTCTCCTGGTCTGAGATAACATCCTCACACCTCCAGAGTGAAATGGCAGCATTCGGTGAGAGGGGATCTGCCTTGCAAAGTGGCCCTTTCTGCTTAATAAAAACACTGGTCATCTTATATCTCTCCTGCTAGTGGGTGCAGATGAGAAAGGACTTTTGTGGGTTCCAAATCCAAACGGCAGTGAAACATGGACAGGTGGGAGGAGGTCACACTAGGAGCAAGAATTTCTAGGTTTGAGTCCTTTCGTCACCCCATGACCTTGGACAACTTTGGCCCCATCATGGTCCTGAAGGAGCTTCCAGTGGTCCATCTGTGTCTCACACGGAAGCTGGATATCACCCAGGAGCACTGGACAAGTTAAGCCAGCCTATGGTACAGCCTTGCTGTGACTCACTGCCCTGGGCCAGAGGTGAGGCACATGTGCTGGGTCACTACAGGAGCCCAATGCTGTCTCACCTCGGGGAGCACAGAGGCAGCAGGAAAGGGAGGACCTACTCAAAGCTTCATGAAGCAGCTGGGCAGAGATGCCCTCTGGGGACTCCCAGCCTCCACTATGCTAGGGGTCCTGGCGGTGGCAGCTAGTGAGTGATAGACTATACCAGGCCTGCTCACCTGGCCACTGGCTTCCAGAGTACAGCGACAGGCGTGATGGAGCCAGGTCCAGTCACAGCACACATGGTGGCCTCCTTTGAATTCCTGCAGAAGCCCAGGACACCGACAGTGGGACAGGCAGGATAACAGTTCTCACAGTATCTGCACACTAGCAATGCAGCTCATGGGCTGTGAGGTGACAGTCCAGCCGAGCAGCAGGACCCCTAAAAGACCAGCTAACCCCAGGCCCATGCATTAGGGCTCCACAGGCCCAAGTGTGCCTTTCTAGTGACTCCAGGACCCTGAGGGATGAGACAGATGTGGCTCAGCCTCTTCTCCAAGCACCCCCACTTTAGGGCCAGCCCAAGTGGGGACAGGGACCACATGGGTGGGCAGACCTCACCCCTGGCCTGTCTCTGTACTCAGTAGAGGGGAGATACATCAGGTATGCTCACCACACATTTTCTCACACAGAACCTCCCACCTCTCTCTCCATGCTTGGGACAAATGTCACCTCCTCCGACAGCCCCTTCCTGATCATCCTTGCCCCCTGACAATGCTGCTGCCCACCCTGACTGCCCATGAGCCCACATGAGATCCCCGTGGTCTTTTTATGGGTTAGGCACTTATTTCTTCCCTGTTTTCCCTTCCCTCTCCACCACTTGTCTCTTGCCCATGCTCATCCTCACTTCCTGCCTCACAATAGCCTGGGCTCCTGCAGTTACGGATCAAGGCTGGGCTGTGATATTCTGTCTGTCTCGCTCCTCTGGAGCCTGAGCCTGCCATGTCCAGGACACAATCTGGGTGAAGCTGAGGACACTGTGTCTATTTGACGCCCTGAAGAGTTCTCCTCAGGTCAGGGTCAGTATCAAGTCCCTGCGTGCCTGGAACCAGGTCCCGCACAGTTTGCCAGTCCAGTGTCATGGCGACAGTGACAGCAGAACGCACCAAGGCTGTGCTGGCTGCCCTTGCCAGGGCTCTACACCCCTCACTCGTTGACTCCCACCAGCTGCCCACTTGCTGTGCTCTCCCAATTCGGTGGCAGGGTGGACACTGTGTTAACAGGGACTTTGCCATGACCCTGCAGGCTGTAGGCTCAAACCTGCCAGCCGTGCTTTACAATCTGTCAGAGCTGTGTCCACGCAAGGGCTTCCTAGCATTTTACAGAAAGGCCTTTGCCGCAGATGGAGTCAAATGGATTCACATTGGGATCATAAATATAATTAGGAGAGTTTTATTTTCAAGTAGCACTTCTGAAATCTATAAAATTAAGCTAATATACTGATTTTTAAAACACAGGGATTTTTTTATTGCTCTGAGTCAGAGTTTGCCAGCCCACGAGGCCAGGAATTAACTCCTTCTGCTTCACAGGCATCCAACAGGCTCCCGGACCCCCTGCTCCAGGGTCACCTGCCGCAGGAGTGCAGTTTTCCAAACAGAGAGGTACCCAGGCAGGGAGTGGCCTCCCCTCACAGGATAGCAGCTTCTTTCAACTGTTCACCTCCTCTGTACTGCCTCACACCATCCCCTGTGCTTTGAGAAGCAGGTCCAGGTGGTCCTAAGACCCAAACTCTGCTGCCCTTGTGTGCAATAAATTCTCCAAATTGTTGTTCCTGGCCCCATTTCTTCTGGGACATACTGCCTAACCCATAGCCCTGCCCAAAGGGATCTCCTCCTCTGTAGACATCCTTCCTGGACCCCACTGATGGGGCATGGAACCCCAGCTGCTCTTCCTGGGATACTGAGGTCCCAGTTGTGGGAACTTGGCCAGGGAATTTGGCTGTCCTCAGCTGAACCTCCCATGGGTGACCATGCTCCAACCTAGCTCCCTATCTGTGCTATGGCATCCTGAGCCTTGTGCTACGGGGTCCTTCAGTGTCTTCTTAACCAAGTCCTCACTCCAAGATTTCCCTCATCTACTCCAGGAGAGGCTCCTTTCTCCATTGGAGTGGGGGAGTCATCCCCTGTCCTCTCAAGCCTGGCTGGTCATAAGTCTCAAGGAGACCCAGATAGAGTTGGATTCCAGAATTTCCATGGGTTCCTGAAGTTCCAATCTCCAGTGCCCATGGGCCTAAGATCTGGGTTCTCTGGGTCCTGGGACCTCTATGCCATAGATAAGACATAAGCCAAATATTTCTAGGTCCTGCTTCTCCCAGTTTCCCAACTTTATGGGTTCAGATCCCACTCTGACCCTGTCATCCTTAATCCCCTGTGGTCCTCACACCTTACATTGAAGTCTAGACTTGGTGTGATCCTAGTATCCCCAAGATTGGGATGGTCAGGGACTTCCTTTAGATTTGGGGACACTGGGTAGGCCTAAGGGTGGGCAGGATGACTAGTTCTGCTTCTACTACCCCTCACCCTGACATCCCAGGAATCCACAAGGCCCAGCCCCAGGCAGCCTGTGGGGCCTCCTATACCCACATCACAGTAGGGCAGGAAGCCCTCTTGCCCCAGGACAGAGACTCCAGGCAGACACACTGGAGGGACAGGTGGCTCATCCCACCCATTTAACTCTGCCTCTGGATTGTTCTGTATTAGATGGGTCTTAGAAGAAGTAACCAAGTCATCAAGATGTCATAGGGTGGATTCTAATCCACATGACTGAGGGCCTTTATAAGAAAAGAGATTTGGATAGAGACACACAGAGCACCAGATGAGGGCAGAGAAAGAAGATGCCATCTGCAAGCCAAGGAGAGAAGCCCAAGGAGGATCCAGCCCTTTGAGACCTCAATTTCAGATTTCTAACCTCCAGGACATAGGAAAAGGGCCATTTGGTATTGGTGGATGGTCCCAACTACCTCACAAAACTCACATAGCCCCAGCTCTTACAGGCCCTTGGCACACACATGCCAACCAAAAGGTGGACAGGAGGGACACCTGCAGGATATGGGCAGGTAGGTGAAGCGTTGGCACTTCAGGACATGACTGATTGCTGTAGGTGCCAGCCACCTGGCCCACGAATGGCTGCAGACTGTGCTCTGAGGGAAGGTGGCAGTAGCACATAGGCTCCAGGGAGGCAGGAGGGTGGGATGTTGACTTTGAGTGCCTGCCTCATCTCTGTTCCAGGCTTCTGAGAGTCTCCCCCAGTTTAGGGGTATAAGGCAAGTGCCTTTTCCAGAAGGTGACCATCCTGAGGAGAGAAACTTAGGGGCCTCCTTCTTGAACTCTCATGCATAGTCCCTTGGTATCACTCTGAGTGTGGCTGTCAGATTTCACACATTTTATTGGGAAATTCAATTTAAGCCAGATGTGTGCTGACAGCCACAGTACAGGTGATGACAAGATGAGGCTTCTTGGGCACATGTGACTCGTGTTAAGTGAGCTGTTTGGGGTACGTACCCCACAGGACCAAGGCAGGTCTGTGTCACAGGCTTGGCCACATGGATACTTGTGGGTACATGTGTGTCCTACCAGCTCACACAGCTACCCTAGAGGCCTCTCTGCTAGCCTCATTCTAGAAAGTGACAGGCAAACTCAAGCAGGGATCATGAGCCCTGTTCCACAGAGAGGGAGACTGAGGCTGGGGAAACAACAGATTTATTCCAAGGACCCACTGTTTATGGCAGAGAAGTGTTATCCTCATCCCTGTAGGTAGCAGGTTCCAGAATAACTGCCCTGGTGGGCAAACTGGTGTTCAGGAAGCTACTCCTGAGCCCATTCCTTCCTGCAGGAGTCTTGCATGCTCTACCCATCTAGTAGCCTGAGCAAGCAGCCCAACTGGTATATCCTACTACTTTGGAAACTGCCCATCCCAGCTCTGCCAAGGACAGGCTGCTGAGGACTGTGGCCTCCTTCTATCTGTGGTGGTTGGCAGGGTTTGAGGTTATTCATCTGACCCTGTGACCCTGGCTTCAGTCTCAATGCTCCCTACTGCCTTGGGCAAAGCTCAGACTCCCAGACATCCTGGTCAGGCCCCCCTCTCGACAACCTTGCCTCTGGCCTATGTGACTCTTCACTCTTTCACTGGATTATTCATTCATTCCTCGAATATTTACAAAGCTCCCTCCCATTCACCTGCAGCCCCTGAACCACAGCAGCAGCTCTCCCATCAGTCGAGGGTCCTAATTTCCCAGTCCTTGGAGAAAGAGGTATGAGGCGATATGTACAATCAATTGGAAGGCAGAATGTTAGGAAGTCTAGGCCAGGCCAGGAGAACCTTGAGGCAGTCCTAATTCGGGTCATGTGACTGGTCCACAGAGATTCTCAGGAGAAGGAAACATTGCCTGAACCTGAAGACTAAAGACCTAACCCAGGAAAAGGAGTATACTTGTGCATGTGTATCTCAGAGGCCTGTACAGGGCAGGGATAATGACACCTACAAAGGCCTGAATCAGGAAGAAGCAAAAGCTCAGGGCTGGACATTGTCTCTTGTCATCCAGATCCTTCCTACCCACTCTGTGCCTGGGGCCAGTGTCTTCCCTACATATCAGAGAGGGAGGCGTCAGCTTGTCTGCCCCTGGTTCTCTCCCCACTGTGTTTCCTGCACCTGGCCCTGCCCCTTTTCTGAAGGTCCCTCCTCTAAAGGAGATACCTGCACTGAGCTCAGGTACATCCTCACTCTTTGGGGTCCTGTTCTCTTGCCTGTACCTTTGCAACCAAAATGAGGGAAGTGGAGGATGCGTGGGGAAGTGAGTGGAGGGAGGAGATCATAGGAGGCTGCTCTGAGTCCAGCTGAGAGCCTGAATGGGGTCAGCCTTACAAGAGGAGCCCTTTTTCTCTGGGCACAAGAGGAGGAGCAGGAGCCTGGTAGAGCTGCAGAGAGATACGGAGTTGGGGATGCTGGCCCTGAGTGCTGGGGCTAAGGGGCTAGTGCTGCGCCAAGTGACTTGGAAGATGTGTGAGACTGGGTGACACCTATTTCACAGAGGAGGAGACTGAGACTCCACAGGGTGAGTGATTGGGCAGGTGTGGCTGCTGAGGCCGCTCCCCCTGGCACCTGGCTGGGCCTAGTGCCTGTGGGTGGCCACAGGCTCCCAGCAGGAGCCCTGGGTCTCCCAGCCCCACAGCAGCATGTGGGGCTGGAGCCACCTTGGCCTCGGCACTATGGGGAAGGGGACCTGGCAGGGGAGACCATTAGGGCAAGGGTCCCCTCTCTGGGCCCCAGTGGGTGGGACAGAGGCCCCCAGGCTCCGGCTGCAAGGCGAGGCCCTCGGTGGCGGCCACAATAAATATGTTTGTTCAAGGAAAGCCAGGCTGGGAGCTGTGTACGCCGGCCCGGTGAGGAAGAAAAGGCCACTTGTGCCTTGCACACTGGGGCGATTGTTCCTGCTCACGCAACCGCTGCCCCGTGGCCGGAAAGGTCAGACGGCCCTCGGGCCCCGTCGGAAGCACCCGGTGCCTCAGGCCCCTTGGCTTGTGCCCTGCTGTAATGTCCCATAACGTCCACGTGCGGCTCGCCTCCTGGCTGTGGTCACATCACCTCTGAGCCTTGGCACAGGGAAGGAAGCTGCCAAGCGAGGCCTGAAAAATGGCCCTAGCAGAGGCAAGCACAGAAAAGAAGCCAGGGGTCGGCGTGGCTGACCCAGGGAAGGCTTTGTGAGTCATGTGGGCAGATGAATCCTGTACGGGCTGCTGGCACTCAAGTGCAATCAGAGATGAGATGAGATGAGGGGCTGCACTGTGCTGAGGTAGTAGGGCAGCTGGCCTAGGGACTGGCCAGTAAGGGCTGGGAGAGATCAGAAGCACACGAAGTCAGACCACACCCTTACCCATCCTGCCTGTGAGAGGTGCTGCCTGGATGCATGTTGTCTGCCTGGGTGATGGGTCCCTCAAAAGTCCATTCCTGCTCTTCCCTAATTCCAAAATCTTTTTTTTTGTTTTTTTTTTGAGACAGGGTCTCGCTTTGCAGTTCAGGCTGGCCCTGAGCTCACTATGGAGCCTAGGCAAGCCTCAAACTCAGCTATTCTGCCTCTGCCTCCCTAGTGCTGGGATGACAGGCATGAGCCACCACTCCCGGCACTGTGGTCTGTGGTACAGATTGCTGGTGGGCGTGAGTCACCACACCCGGTATTGTAGTATGTGGTTACCGGAACTGAATCAGAGACCTTGCACTTGATAGGCAGGCACTAGAACCACTGAGCCCAGCCCCAAAATCTTAATGGGCAACATTCTAGAACCTCACCTGTTGTCCTGTGTTTTGAAGAGGAAGAACATAGGATCCTCAACTTGCAGGCCTCAGGGTAGAGCCTGAGTCACCCCATCTGCTCTCTTCCAGCCTCTGCAAAGGAGGGTTGTGCATGCAGCCCTCCTCACTCGCCTCAGGTCTTTACCAGGACCAGACAAGGTGGCTGAGAAGGAAACACCCCATGCCAAGATCCCCCTGAATTGTGGTCTCGGTGGTGACATCATGAGTGGCTACTGCAGCCCCCAAAGTGCCTCCAGTCAGAAGGCTGGGGCTACCAAAGAGTGGCTTAGTGGCTTCAGAGGGACCAGAGCTACAGGAGGACCCACCCTGTGCTAGCTGGATCCAGGAACTCCCTCATCCAGCAGCCCTTTCCCTACTATATGCACCACTAGGAGCGGCACTAGAGCCCTGACACCAGTGGTTATAGGGTTCCCAGTGGTCACAGGGGCTCATCTGGTGCTGTGAAGGGGACCCTGGGCATGGGAGGAACAACCACCATGAGAGAGAATTTGGAGCTGCACATTCTGCCCGGGGTCCACTGCCCTAGATGGCCTCCTCCCTTGGTGTCCGGTTCCAGGGTGGAAGTCCTGGAGGGAAGCCTGTAGCCTTGGGTGTCTCTCGCGGCACTCTGCTTCTGACACATGGCTGGAATGTGCCAGACTCACCACGGCCAAATTCCCGAGGGGCCTGACATTCCGATTGTGGGACGGGGGTGCTCTGATGGTTCTCTCTGTGCTGCAGGGGAGGACTGGTGAGGAAGGGAGGGTCCAGCTCTAGTCTGGGGAATTCGGCACCTCTCAAGTTAGAGAAGGGTGAGCTTTGCCTATGGGGAGCCTGTGAAGGGGCACCTCCAGAGGCTGTCTCCCTGCTATCTACAGAGTAGTCCCTCTGGGCCTCTTCTCTCCTCCCTAGCCCCTCAACACCCTTTAAATTCTGAGTTTAGCTGTCAGGCCAAAGGCACATATGGCAGCCAGGGCCCTGTCTGTTCTCTTAGCCAGGCTGAACTCCCATAAGCCACAGCCCCAGGGAGGCTGGCAGCCTCCAATATAGCTAGGACACCTAGCCGGTGGCACACAACCTTATTCTCAGCCTTTCTGGCTTCAGATGCGAAGGTCTGGTTTCCCAGCTCCCTATTCTCTGTCTACTTCTGCCTGCTGAAGCCACATCACTGCTGTCCTGGTGTCACCCAGGACAGTCCCCTGTGGGCCTCCTACAGTGGTCCCTATTCCAGTTCACCTCTGTTGGGGAAGGGGCTCAGAGCAGGAGACTATGGCCATGTACGTGTCACCTCTGTAGTGGCCTCCAATGACACAACCCCACCCCCACTCTGGGACTTCTGTGATCTCCCCTTGCCAGACTTCTCCACCACACAGCTTTCCTGACAGCATCCTGGGGCACCCTGCTCTCTTTGTAAGGGAGAAAAAGAGGGAGGAGATAGCCCAAGAGAAGAGGAGGGGCAGGAGCAGAGGTCAGAGTGACGTGAGGAAGTGCCACAGTCTAGGAATGCAGGAAGCTCCAGAAGCCAGATGTGCCAAGCAACAGCTTCTCCCCTTAAGCCTCCAGAAGGAACCAGTCCTCCCACACGGTGACTGTAGCCCCGGCTGGACTTAGAGCCTCCAGAAACGTTTGATGATAAGCATGTTGTTTAAAGCCATTACGCTGGTGGGAAACTGTGACTGTCTGGATGGGAAAGCAGAACTAGTCCCCTTCACAGCAGTCCTGCCTTCCCTGCTGGCCCCTGGTCTTCTCGCCAGTCTTTACTGAACTAGTCTCCGTCCTGGTTCCCAGGTTGTCTCTGGTGCCTGAGGATTTTCTTGGCCTGCAGCCAGGTTGATCCTGTGTTCATCTGGACTGCTCACACCACATACCCTCATGTCCATGGCCCCGTGTCCCACCAGCCAGTGAACCTATCTGTATCCCATGCCCTTTGCTGTGGCTGTGACCTCTGATCTTCTTCATCTGATGTAGAGTCACTTTCCCACACTTTGGCTGCCTCCACTAGCAGCCAGGACGGGGTCCTCCTGAGTTGTTGGAAGCTCAAGGACTTCTAGTCTCCTCACCTTTGTGAGACCCTGCCCATACCAGCCCAGCCTGCCTGGGTTTCCTTCCCTAGCACTATAGACAGCGAAGCCCACGAAATATCACCTTGTATCTTGTGATGACTAAGCGGCCCCCTTCCGAATGGATCCTCTATATGGATTTTGTATACATTGTCATAGCTATGTTCAAGCCTCTTTAGCAAGTGGTCAGAACTGGAGACACAAACACAGTGCATCTCACTCACTCCAATGAAAAGACCTTTTTATCTCATTTTGCAGTTGCAGCCACGGAGGGAAACCCACTGAGGTTCGAGGATCTGACACTTGAACCTGCATGTGGCTCCTCCCCATGCAGGTCCTGAGGGGAAAACAAGGGGAGCCCTGGGGAGCCTTCCTCCACCCCACATCAAGCATGGCCCTAGGGCCTGTCCCCGCAGACAGCAGAGAGTGGAGAGCCAACCCAAGGTTTCTCTGCCCGTTGGAGCAGGGGAAGGAGGGGTGGGAATTAAAGGGCTACTTATTGTTCAGGTACCAGCCCTACACTTTTAACAGCCCAGGTTTCCGCTGCTCCCCAGGTTTGATCACCACCTAATTGACAGCATGAGTCATGTGTTATCTGCCTCAATCAGAGAAACATTTCCGGGGCCTCAATCCCTGGATGTCACACAAGTTCTGTGTAGTTTCTGGTGGCACAGCAGCATCCACTGAGGCCGGTTCCCAAAGTAAGAAAGGGCTATCAGGCCAGGAGGGTACTATACTTCTGGCCTCCACTGGCAGCCAGGACGGGGTCCTCCTGGGTTGTTGGAAGCTCAGGGACTTCTAGCCTCCTCACCTTTGACTGGCTGGACTGTATGCAGACCAGCCAGCCCTCATCAGTTCTTCCAGGCCAGCCTCTGGGAGGATGGTAAACTCTACTTGGACCAACCCTTGCAATTGTCCTCCCCAAAACTGGGCTCTGTGGAGGCTGGACCACTCCAGCGTGGGCAGAATCTCCTAAAGAAAGCCCCCTGGATGGAGTCTGTGAAATTGACAGGAACCCAGGCCTATACCAGTCACCAAAAGCCAGCTCCCAGTTAAATAACCAAGAGGCAGGTAGGGAGTTGGCAGCAGCTAGCTGCGCTTTCCTGAGGGCCAGTGCTGTGTCGCCAATCCTGGCCCAGGCCTCAGCACATTCCTGTCTGGCTCAGCACGGATGTGCAGGGAGTCAGCACAGCAGTGAAGAGCTGCAGCAGAAGCTGAAGGGATGAGGCTAGTGGCTTCCAGGGGAGGTTCCTTGGTGGAAGGGACAGGCTAAGTAAGACCTGCACGAAGAGAAGATAGATGCACCAGCAGTCATAGCACAGGGGCTTGTGCAAAGGTCCCAAGATAGAAGAAAGCTGGAAGAAGCTGAAGGAGGAGGAAAAAACCAGAGGGCAGGGCCTGTGGAGTAGGGGGTGGGGAGGCGAGAGGCAGCTAAGCATCTCAGGCCTGGCCTCAGGCAAGGAAAGGGGACTCAGATTTCTGCTGTGTGCAGTCGGAGTCCTGTGACTAGTGCAGGGCCATGAACTATCATGTGCGCTTCCATTGCCATCACCATGCCCTGCAGCACCCACCAGGGAAGAAACGCCTGGGCAGGTCCTGTTCCTTCTTGACATAATCAAAGTGCAATCAGGTCTTAGTAGTCAGCATTTCTCACTGCAGTTTTCCTGAGTTCTGGCTGCTGTCTACTTTTCCCTCCAGACTCCAGGAAGTGAACTTCTGTGGTTTATGTCCCTGGGTTTTCCATTCAGGTTGGAACGCTTTTCTGGAGGCCAGAGGATGACAGAAGGCGTGGTCAGAGTGCCCATGCCCACTCCCAGCTTGGAGCTACTGGCTATGCCTCCCAACTTGTTGGGTCCTTGGCCCTTTTCTTTTTTTTTTTTTTTTTTTTGAGACAGGGTCTCGCTTTGTAGTTCAGGCTGGCCTGAGCTCACTATGTAGCCCAGGCAAGCCTCGAACTCAGCAATCCTCCTGCCTCTGCCTCACGAGTGCTGGGATTACAGACGTAAGCCACCACGCCCGGCAGGGTCTCACTTTGTAGTTCAGGCTGGCCCTGAACTCACTATGTAGCCCAGGCAAGCCTTGAACTCAGCAATCCTCCTGTCTCTGCCTCCTGAGTGCTGGGATTACAGGCGTGAGCCACCACACCCAGCCCTGTGGTATGTGGTATTGATTGCTGGTGGGCGTGAGTCTCCACGCCCAGCATTGTATGTGGTTACTGGGGATCGAACTCAGGACCTTGCGCTTGCGAGGCAGGCCCTGGAATCACTGAGCTAACCCTCCAGTCCCCCTTGGCCCTTTTCTTAAAGTGACCAGTTCACATGACCTTCGTCCCCCTGAGCTCTAGTAGCCACTGGTTCTTCTCTGTCCTTGTCTTGAATCTGGGGTAGAATCTATTCTAGTGATACCACCCTGGGGCCCTGCAGGGGGCCTGGTGTTCCCAACACTTTGCCCAACCCGGATGACCCTTGGGTCCCATCTGCTTGCTACGCCCCACACCCCATGTGGCCACTCTTGTTGTCCTTGTCTCACATGTGACGTGGAACCTCAGAGAGGGTGTGAAGCCAGGACTCAGACCCTGGTGTATCTGCTTGAGGGCCTGAGCACACTCCAAACTTCCTTCTCACTATGCCCTATGATGCTGAACTTCTAAGGCCCAGGCTACTCCAGAAGCCCATTGCCATGAAGCTGCTCCTCCCTAATGTCCAGCTCATGCCTGCTTTGTTCCTCCTGGGCACATGCAAACCCCAGGGAGCAGAAGGGGAGGGCAAAGAATGGGCCCCTATTGTGTGGCTGCAGTGTCCATGCCACCTGCTGACCTCCATTCCCAGGCCAAGCTGTATCTGTGAGTGGGATCACCAGGGGTGGGCATGTTTCATCTGTATTCAGAAGGGCATGTGCCCTAAGCTGCCAAGGGTCTGCTGGGAGCCTCTGGGAGGAGCCTCCAGGGCTCTTTCTAGGACTCTGCAAGGGGGACCTACTCTGGTGATGGAGGGACCTCTCTGCCCAGTGCAGGAACAACTGCCCACTGAGTAGGGGAGACAGGGGTATGACCACAGGAGAGGCATTCTTTAAGCAGGCAGGCATGTTCAATTTAAAATCCCCATTTCTCCCATACTGAAATCAGCTCCTATTCAGGCGGATGCAGAAATAACATGACTTGGGGAAAAATATCAAATCATTTTCCTCCCTGCTGGGAGTGGGCCTTGGCCCTCTCACTGGCCTCAGTCCACCAGCTCGTCACCAGAGTCCCACCCAGAGCCCCTCTGGACTCCAGGCCACCACCCTCTCCCATCAGCCACTCTAGGGTGGGGCTGGAGTTGCTGGAACCCAGAGAGGGTCACTCCTTTGTCCTAGGCCTCAGTTTCCCTTGCTCTGGCAGAGTATCTTCCGTCTATGTCTGGGCCTCACCAAACCTTATCACTAGCCCTGGACTTGCCTCCAGAACAGGCACATCCTTTATTCAAACACACCTCTGATCTGGGGAAAACAACGGGTCTCTGATCTACCCAGGCACCCTAGGGTCCTCAAGTTAGGACCTTGGGCCACCAGCCCTCTTCCCTCACTCCCTCCCAAGTTAGCCACATCAGCACGTATCCCCGGGCCACCTCTGTTCCCTGCACTCCCACTGGACCCACCCTTGGCCTGCTTCTCTGCCCGGCCAGCTGGAAGCACTCTCCCTGGAGCAGGCAGGTGGCCCTCCTTAGCAGTCTCTGCAGGGCCGTCCCCCAGCCCTGCACCCACGCAGAGGTGGCTCTGCACGTATGGCTGCCTCTGGCCCCTTCCCTATTGCAATGAACCAAGCACTCTGGAATTTGCAAAGAAATCAGGGGTCTTTAGCTGCTGTTTTTCTTGGCGAGGTCTTATCACAAATTAGTGGGGAAGCCCCAAGGTTAGGGTTTCCGTTAGTTCAGCAGAATCTGAGACGAGAGGAGCTGGCCTCCTGCCTCTCCAAGTCAGAAAACACTTGACCTCGGGGGCCCCAGGCAGCTGTCAGTGCCCAGGACAATTCCCGGGCAGGTGACCTTTGTTCTGGGTGGGGGTAGGGCCTTGGGGGAGACCACCAGTTGATGGGTTTCACAAGTCAGGCGAGTCTAAGGCCTTCCCAGGGTTGCCTTCAGCTGATGTCTGAATCAGCCATAGAGTCTGAGACCTGTGGGCAGGGGACTCTGTGCACTGCTGGTGCGATACCCAGCATAAAAAGATGGGGCACATCTAGAAAGGTGGTAAGGCAAGTCTGGAGCAAGATTCCAGGAAACCAGCCTGGGGAACTTGGGGACCTCAAACTATGGAACTTAAATATGGAATCTCCACTTTAGCGATTCTGGGTGAAGATCCAGGACTCTGAACAGACCAGTGTCAGCCATGTCTGCTAAGAAGGCAGGCTTTGTTGATGTGAAAGACCAGCCCAATGTAGCTCCTAGGTTGGAAACTAGGAACTTGAAACCCAAACCACCAAGTAGCTACCAGGAACTTAAAAAGCCAAAAGCATTTGTTACGAAGGTCAGCCCTACTCTGTGTGTGTGTGTGTGTGTGTGTGTGTGTGTGTGGGGTTCTCTGAGGTTTCATGAGTCCTTCTATCCTCTGTCTAGTAACCTATTCAGATTTTAAAGCTTGGCACTGGATCTTCACACAAGGCCTGCCCCTTCTGTCTCCAACTCACAAAGTTATACCGTCCCTGCCTGATTCTTCCTGGGAGCTGAGATAGATCCATCTCAACAAGTCCTGCTCTTTACTAGTGGGCCTGAAGACTAGATTGGGCTCCAGTCCACAGGCTCCCTAGGGGATACCTGTGAGTACTTACCATGCCAGGCACTGTCTCCAGCACCTGGTATATGATTCTGGGTTTGTTGTCTTTGCCTGTAACACTCACCACCGTATCCCTATTTTATAGCAGATGCCCAAGGCTTGTGACCTTGGAGAGTCTTGTTCTGGGTCCTAGCTGGTAAGTGGAGGGCAGGATGAGAAGCCGGTACCGTCCCCAGGTTAAGATCTCGATCCCTGTGACTCCATCACCTGCTGATTCGGGTGAATTCTCCCCTTTCAGGCAAGCTGACTGATTACAGATGGTGGATGGAAAGAGGACTTGTGGCTGAGGCCTAACCATGTTCTCCATATGCCCTACCCCTCCTTTAGGAGGTGCTATATTTGAGCTGGGGTTGGGGGGCTATGGAAGTGCCCCTCCTAGGTGACTCAGCCTTTTCTGACCAGGGCACAGACAGCTCTACACGACCACTACACTCCTGCTGATCCACTAGCCTTTGCCACCCTGGGCAATTGTTATCTGCCCAGGGCATGCCCTAGCCCTTTGACCTTTGGACAGGGAACCCTGGCCACCAGCCCGGTTCCATTGTAAGGAAACCCAATCCAGATGGGAGGATGGCTGTCGCTCTTAAGGATTTAAGGCCGTCACCTGGCAGAGTGGAGAGCTCTCTACCCTGACAGAATAAGTGGTTCCATGTCGAAAGGTGACACCATAAAGCAAGTCTGAGCTGAGGGAGGACAGTATATCATGTGGGGGGAGATATGTATGTGTTTTTCTTTCTGTCTCTCCTTCCAGGTCTCCTTGCTATGGCCCTCAGCCCCCTGGTGATCTTATCAGAACTTTCTGGGCCAGATGTGATTTTCTATCAGGAGGCTGGGGCCCTAGGCAGGGCCCAAGGGTCCTTATGAACAGGGGGAGGGGCCTTAATGGAGGCGGCCTCACATTTTCACTCCACTGGGCAAAACAGCAGACTCCTTCACACCTATGGCAGAGAGGGAAGGCCTAGTTCTGCCCAGCAACCCAGGCACAACTGTCTTCTCCCTAACAACTTTACCTTTCCTCAATTCCTGAATCTGGGTCTGCCTGTGTGACTGGCTTGACCACTGGGTCACAAAAGCGAATGACACAAGAGCTCCAGGCTTATGGCTGCGGGTAGTGGAGAATCCCTGAAAAATGGTGAGGTCATTCTCTGCCACCTATCCTGAATGTGTCCTCCTTGGCCTCTTGGGTCTGGAGTGTGAGCCACAGTTGCCCCTTTGAGCTGTTAAGATTGGGGACAATGTGGCCTCTTCAAGGCTCAGAGCTTGCTGTAAACAGTTATTTCCTGCCCTCCCCCCACCCCCAAACCAGGAACTGTATGGAGCTGTCTTCAGGAGGCCTCCGCAAATGCAAGGAGCAGGGCCAAAGTGCCACATGGGCCTGTCTGCCCTCTGGATATTCTCTTGAAGATCTTCCTCAGCTGGGAGGATTTTGTCACATCCACCTTTATAGACGAGGGCATTGCAGGGATGTGCTGGGGATGTGAGAGCTACAGCTGAGTTCAGCCTGGGCTTGTTCACCTCTCCCTCCCCACCTCTAGAACCAGGTGACCTGTGGAAGCCACTGAATCCCCAAGTCCCTCTCCTGTCCCAGCAGTCAATAGGAGAATGCTATTCCTTTGGGGAGGCAGGGCGTCAGGTCAGCAGCTATGGGGTAGACAGAGAAAGAAGGAAAGCCAGAGGAGGGATGGCTGACATCTCTGGACCCCACTTCTAGCTGCTGCACTACTTTGGTCTGCAGCAGAACTGCCTGGGGGGGTCTACCCTGTGTGCGGCCCTCACATCTTACTCTCCTTACCCCTGATGCCTCAACACTACTTTCACAGGCCTCACCATGACTACAAGGCCAAATCTCTGTCCTTAGGGTCAGTGTATCCCTCCAGAAACAGTGAACATGCTGGCCTCTTCTTTTTCCTGGGACCCTCTGGTCTTTGCCTCTGGGTGTCCTTTCCAGGATCCTCTGTGACCCTTAAGCTCTATCTATATGGCTGTGGCCTAGAGTATAGTGTGGACCTTTTTTCCTCCTCTTCCAACTGCTCTTCCTTCAGAATCCTGCTCAGTCTCAGGACTTCAGATCCTGGCTTTGTTGCTAGCACCCTGCCCTGATTCTGGCTCCTGCCCAGATTGTACCTGGAATGGAAGAGTACCCCAGGGTATGCACTGAGCTGTTATGGGGCATCTCAAAACCTGGAACAAAAGCACCAAAGGGCCAGGTCTCTTCTTGCCTTACTCACCATCTCCAGATACTAGAAAGTATCTGGTGAGCTCAGTGCACAGAAGGCACCACAGGCGTGGGCTATAAGCCCCCCATCTCGGTGGGGCATTAATACTCTACTTGCAAATGAGGCTTGAGTTGCCCACAAAGATCCAGGGTAACTCAGGCCTGGCCAAGACACATTCCCACTCCTGCCACACAGTGCCTGGCTTAAGGAAGACAGTATCCTGCTTGGGAGCGGGTTGGGTAAACTACCTGCCTTTGAACAAAGGCCACAAAAGCTTGAGGTCCCCTAATGGGGAGACCTTAGCAAGGAGACTTTCTGTGCCCAGAATCCTGCCTTTTTAGTTGACCTCTGTGGTAAGACAAACAGTGAAGAAATTACTGTGGATGTGGCCGGATGTTTGATGACTTGTTCTATTGTCTCTTTGGAGCTGGTCTGGCCCCCAGTGGCTTTTCACTCTAATATTCAGAATAAGAACCTGAAATAGGCCCCTTCAGCTCCCGCCCTATTTTTTTTTTTTTTAAAGAACTCTTTACAAGCTCCAAAAGACAAAAAATCCTTCTCCTCTCTGGGAACTGGCTTCTCCAGTTCCTGCTTGTCTTGCCTTTCTGGGCTGTCTGTGACTCTAGGCTAGAAAACTATGCCTGCCTAGATCCCTAAAAAGCTGGGGGAGGGAAGGGTGTTGGTCTGGCCCCTGGGACATGAAGGCCCAGAAGAATTTCCTCATCTCCCTTGGGTAGCAAGTCCCCATTGGCCTGCGGGCCAGGCTAGGTCCAATTCCCCAACCCAACATTGAATAATGAGAAAAATAAGGGACAGTAGCCCTGGATGGCCCAAGAGCGTAACTTTCTATAGGTCAAGAGAGAGTATTAAGAATTCCTTGGATGATTGATATTGTGAAATAGTAAATAGTCAAAGGGTAATGGGGCTTAAGGCTAAATAATGAAAAAAGAAAACAACTGATATAAAAAAAAAGGAAACAATGCTTGTGTATGTAGGGGTGGGGGAGAGATAGGGTGAGTAGGGGAGGGGGAAAAATGAGAATTAAGTTGTGTCATATACTGGTACAAATTCTCAATGTGGAGTGTAATTTTGATGAGTATATATAATGTACCAATAAAATGTACCAATTAAAAAAAAAGAATTCCTTAGATGGCAGGGGGTCCTATAGGTACCCAGAATAATGTCTTCAACACAGACTAGGCCCCTGTAGGAAGTCAGGTTTTGGGCAGCCAAGGGTTAACACACCATGTATGCTGGCCAGTCTGGTCCTGTTCTACTCACAGAGGCAGCCAGGTGACCTTCAGGGGCTGCCTCTGGTTCGGGAGGCTTTTCCAAGGCCAGTGGCCTCCTTCTGGCCTTCAGCTGTCCCCACACAAGGCCAGCATGGGCTCAGCCTGAAGGAGGACTGGGTTTGGCCTGAAGGAGGCCTGAACTCAGCCTGGCCCCAGAAGGCAGCCGAGCCAGGGAGCTTGTGCCTGCATGTGCAAAAAGGCCAATCCCAAGAGCTGCCGACTTGCGCCTTCAAAACACCATTCATCTTTCCTGAAGATAATGAATGGCAGGGATATGTGGCTTATCCTTTCTCTTCAAATTTTGAGTATACTATACACGTGGAAGATTTCATTTTATCTAATGTATGGGAAGTTTCTCCTGGTGACCTCCAGTGAGTTAGAAAGAGCTTCCCACACTGCCCAAGTGCCCATGGACATGGGTAGCACAGAATTGCTTTGAGGAGATTGTTTGTGTACCCTCTAGGTGCAAGAGGCATTAGACCTTGGTCCTATGGCTCATGTGTTGGTCCAGTTACACATTAGTGATAGGTTTTTATTCTGTACCTATTTCTGTCTTTCCATAACTAAAGCACATGGAAAATTAGCATATCTGTAGAGGTCACAGTCATACTGCTTCCCTATAACCGGTATAACATTAGGACCCAAGACTCTGTCCTGGGTTTCCCCTATCACCAGTGGAGCCCCAGCAATGATTATTGTTCAGCAGGTAGCATTTTGGTTCTGGGGCAACAGAAACAAAGTTGTTTCCAGGCCTAGAGGATTCTGACTCTCCTGACCCTGGCATGTAACCAAGGGGGGCCCAGTGACACCCATGGTCCCCTTGTAGATCTTGAGTCTCTGTTACTGGGCATGGATCCAGGAATCTGTATTGTAATGGGTTTTCTGACTGGGTACAAGGGAGATGAGGAAATACTGCTCTGAGGGCTTCTGTGCATGCCTGGCTAGCCTATTCTCCAGCCACCCATGGGCACCTTGGAAGCATGTTGGTATACCCCTATAATCCCAGCACTCTGGGAGACTGAGGCAGAAGAGTGTAGGTTCAAACTTAGCCTGGGCAACTTAGTGAGACTGTCTAAAAAACAAAAACAAAAACAGAGGTGGAATGTGGTTCAGTATAGGTGACCTGGGTTCAATCCTCAGTATTGGAAAATGAAATAAAAGGATTCCTGGGTGCTGAGATAAGCACTTGGCACAGCATGTCAGGGCTTTAGTCATTACCCAGGATAGACTTCAATCCCTTAGTGTAGCTCTCAATGCAACTGGCTTTCCCCTGACAGACATAAGTGGCCCTGGGGCTGGTCAACTGGTCCTACCAATTCCAGGTGTACATGCACTCAAAGGAGCCTCCTTTGGACACCCTGAATGTCCTCTTCAACCTCTAAAAAAAATTAGAGCCAATCCTGCAATCAATTGTTTCCTGTCTACCTTCCTTCTCATCTGTGTCCTGGGACCTGTCCTCTCTTAAAGCTTGAGATTGAGTGGATTGGCCAGAAGTGTGGCCCTGGCTTCCTTAAGAACGATCCACCATGGACCAAAAGTAAGGTGGCTCACACCTGTAATCCCAGCACTCGGGAGGCAGAGACAAGAGGATTGCTGAGTTCGCGGCAGCTTGCCTGGGCACCATAGTGAGCTCAGGGCCAGCCTGAACTACAAAGCGAGACCCTGTCTCCAAAAAGCAAAAAAAAAAAAAAAAAAAAAAAAAAGAAGAATAAACAGATGAAATAGAGATGAGCAGGGGCTTAGCCAAGTAAGTGCCACCCTGAAGTGGGGCCCAGAGCCCCTGTATCCCAGAGCAAGATCAGGGTGTATGAGAATGACACAGAAAGGAAGGGGCAGAGGAAGGTTGTGGGGAGAAGGAGAGCCTACCAGGCGAAATCAAGCCCCGAGGTCTCCCCTGAGCCCACCAATGGTCCTTGAAGGGTTAAAGCTTGGCCAGGGTATGTACCTTGTCAACCAGAACTCACCCTGAGGAGGGGCCCAGGATGGGGCATGTAGCCCATCAATTTCACCTTTAGAAGGGTGCTTCTCTATAGACATAGTAGGGGACCTGAGTTCCTCCCTGGCAGCAAAGCAAAACAACTTTGTCTGCCACAGAACCATGACTCGTCAGCCCTCCAGAACTAAGGAAATGGAGGAAACTTTAGTCCTTCCTTTATGACCTTAAAAAGACAGAACCCTGAGCTGTTACCCTGGGGGACTCAGCCTTGGGGGCCCAGGGTCAAATGGGCATTTGGAAGTGCTTCTACCTGGAGTTCCAGGCAGACATATATGTCATACTCCCGCCATGAGCAGTTGACCAGTTTCTCCTCTGTCCTCAGGCTTCTTCTGCTACAAGCAGATCCCTGGCCTTTTCTGCTCTTCTGAGAGTTTGTTTTAAACAAAATTAAGAAGTCAGCCATCACAGGCCTAAAAGTTTTCCTGAATATAAGTGGCAGGGGAAGAACATCGCCAGGTAGGGGAAACAGTAAATTTCTGAGATGCCCTCCCAGTCTAGGGCCTGGTATGATAAAAGTCATAATTAATGACCCTGCAGGGCGGGATGGGGGAGGAAGAGAGATAGGTAGGAGGAATTCTTTTGGCTCTTGGAAGTCTCCTCTATTATCTCAGGACAGAGATTCCAGTGGAGACAGGGTGTACTAGAAATGCAAGAGTGGGATACCCTCAATTTGGGGGGCCATCCACTCATACAGTCATTCTGGGGTAATCCAACTCCTCCACTTCTCCTTCCTCCTCCCAAACAGCTGTGAATACTGCAAAGATGAGCCAGTCAAACCCCAAAGTCCTGGGATATTACTCTGGCATAAGGTGGTGTTCTCTACAGGGACTGGTATAACTGCCCAGCTAGAAGGGAGAAAGGGCCCAAGGGTGTGTGCAGTAGAAGCCTGGGTCCCTGGGCAGAGGCCCCATGGCAAACCATGTAAGAGGGCAGAGCCCCTGGGATGTTATTTACTTGCTGGAACTTGGTCATTTGACTAAGGCAGGGCCACTAATCCTTCCACACCTGCCATCAAGATTTCAGGACTTGCTGAGGGGGCTGTGCCGAGCTCCTGCTGCATACTTGTCCTTAGGCTAGAGTTCTTGCTTGCTGCTTGCCTAACACTGATTTAGCTCTTGCCCCAAGGTTGTTTGTAGCTCTCAGCAAACAGGAAAACTAAATGGCTTCTGTAGTCCCAAAAGGATCGGGACCTGCCTGTTCAGGAGAAACACTGAGCTTCTGGGGCCCCTTCCTCAGAGGAGTTTCAGGTCTCAGCCAGCCAGGGGTCTGGAATCCCTGGGGCTGCATGGCCAAGTTGCTGAGAAACCCTAGAGACAAGACAGCCCCCAGAGTTGAGTCTATTTGTGCTGAAGCTGCTTGGCAAGCCTACCCCCCAAGAGACCTAGGGGCCAGGGCAAGGCTGGTGATGGGGGAGGGATACCCAGCCATTCCTAGAGAGCTGGCAAGGTGCCGTATAGCTCACTCTCTGGCTAGAGGTTGCTTTTCCCACTGTGGCTTGGCTGGCCAGCTCATAGCTCCACCACCCAAAGTTCCCTTCAAGGGTCCCCAGATGAGTCATAGCGGAGATCCTTCAGCATTTAGCTTTTTGCTGACCTCTTCTCCAGTGACAGAACCACCAGGGTCTGGTTCCGAATGTTGCTTTGTGGTTATTTACAACCATCGCACGTGTGAAAAATTATAAGTCATACAGCAATTAATGCAGGCCATGCTTCTGAGACAAAAGAGGCAGACTAGGATGAGGGACTTTGACTTCTATGGCTAGGTCAGCCCTCTGTGAATGGAGCTGCTCCCATACCCATATTTTGCTGGTGCAGAAGTCAAAGCAGGGTGTCACCAGGTGTGCTGGCTTAAACCCTCTTAAATTTGCTCCCCACTACCACCCTCAGCTTTGAAGGCCATGTGTCACTGCTCTGTGTACCTAAACCTGGCCACACCTGGCCCTTAATACCCCTACCTTACTTTTGCAAGTACTGTGACCTCTGCCTGGCATGTAGTTTCCTCCTGTGAGAACCCTTTCTCCAGGAGGCCTCAATTTACCATCCACACCCTTCATGTTTCACCTAATATTCCCCATGCCTTGAACCTTTCTGCCCACCTAGAACACCAGCCCTTTGACTGAGATGAGCAGGGGATGCCAAAGGTAGTCCTTGGTTCTCACTATGATAGCTGCCCTGAGTCTCAGATCTTCCAGAGAAGCCATGGGAGAAGGGACGACAGTCAGAACCTGTGGCCCAGCAGGTGATGTGGTGAGAATGGGTAGGGTCTCAGGAGGAAGGAGAAGTGAGGGAGACAAGGCTGTCCCCACTCCCAAGGCGTGCAGGTTGTGGAATGCTCCCCTGGGCACATCCCCTGACAAGGTGGACACACAGGACTTCTATACCTGTTGTACCATGTGACCAGGACTGCCAGTCTGGGACAGGCCGAGTGGCAGGAGGGCTCAAGGAAGAGGCTAGAACCCAAGTTGATCTACCTCTGCAGAGACTGCTTGAGGGTTGGGATCATGGTCTGGGCACCCCAGGGTGCACCCTGTACCCCATGAACAGGCATCTCAGAGCTCCCTGAGTGAGCAGGGAGAGTGCAGAACAAAGGCGCAGTGGTAAGCAGCGTGCTGAGCCCTCGTGCTGCAGGGCTGGGCCCGAGCGGTGTTTGCTCATCTGGAAGCAATATCGCAGTAACGTAAGACGGCCAGAGTATGGTACACTCTCTGAATCCATGAACTCTGCAGTGAGGGATATGGATTTAATGGATAATCTCACCAGCAGCCAAAAGAACCCAGATTCTTCCCCGGGCCTTCACCTGGTCCTTGGCTTCTCCTGGATCTCAGCTCAGCCAGGAGCTGCAGTCATGATCTCCAGAAACGGGCTGACCTGGGATCAGAGTATGATTTTTTTTTTTCCATTTGGTGGGAGTGGGGGGAAATGAAGATCTGCCTGGGGGCAAAAAGGCATCTATCCTGGAGAACCCAGCTACAGTGAGGAAAGTCAAGTCAGAGAAAGTAGGAAATAAAGGTGATGGCGTAATTAATTAAAGCCTCTAACGGTTACAACTTGTTCTCAAAGTGGGGGAGCAAAAGCCATTTCTGCAGTGCTTCTCAACTTAATATAGCTGGAATAATAAAAAGAAACAATAAAAACCACAGTGGAAAAGATGATGGAGAGTTTTTATAGCGAGCAGCAGAGGAAGAGCCCAGAAGGCCCGGTGGAGCGCAGCGAACTGTATGATTCAGGGAATGATTCCAGAAAGCGGGAGGAGGAGTGGAATGCAGGTCCGGCTGGGTCCGGGGCACTGAGTGGAGTGGGGGCTCCACACAGTTCAGTGTCTTAGCCTCACCACTCTCTGGGATCTCATTTTAGGAGCTAACTAATCCTTTCCTGGTTTAAATCCCTGAGAGACATGAAATGCTTTACCAAGCTGTTAATGTCACAGGGAACTATCCCATCCCTTCTGCTGCTTCTGGGGTGCTTGCACTGAGGCTGGGGTTGCATGGGTTGGCTTTTCCTTCCTTATCAGGACTCCACCTACTCCCTTGGCTACCCAGCCATCCTCAGTAAGCTGACTTCACTGTCACACAGCCTGAGAGCGAGGTGGGGAGGTCACAATGTGCCTCCTCTTGTCCAGCCCAGAGACCCTCTAGAAACAACGTGCATGCTCTGTGCCTGGAGGTCTGAGAGAGTTGAAATCCAAAAGTCGTGCTGCCCTAGCCTTCTAGACCTTGGGTGTGACTACTGGAGGATGAAGATAGAGGCCAGGGGCCTGGGGGAGGATCTAACTGTAGGCTGAGTGGGGCTCGGGCATCAGTTTGTCCCATATCTGTTTGTTTATTTTTTTAATTTTTTTTTTTTTGAGACAAGGTCTCACGTTGTAGTTCAGGCTAGCTCTGAGCTCACTATGTAGCCCACGCAAGCCTCGAACTCAGAAATCCTCCTGCTTCTGCCTCCCGAGTGCTGGGATTACAGGCGTGAGCCACCACGCCCGGCACTGTGGTATGTGGTGCTGATTGCTGATTGATTGCTGGTGGGCGTGAGTCTCCACCCCAGCATTGTATGTGGTTACCGGGGATCAAACTCACGACCTTGCGCTTGCAAGGCAGGCGCCAGAACCACGGAGCTAACCCTCCGGCCCTATTTTTTTAATTTTTTGAGACAGGGTCTCATTTTGTAGCTCAGGCTGGCCCTGAACTCACTAGGTAGCCCAGGCAAGCCTCAAACTCATGGGCTTCCCGAGTGTTGGGATTACAGGCATGAACCACCACACCTGGCTCAGTTTGTTCCACTGCTATATTCCAAAAGGAATGAAGGCTTTAAATTCTTCAACTCCCACCCACGACCCATTTTATGAGTTGTGGAGCAAAATAATGAGAATCTGAGTCTAGTACTGGAGCCTCCATACTCCCAGTCCAGCCTAGAGCACTGGCCTGGGGCAGAAGCTTAGCCTGAGAGCCTTGGGGCACAGGCAGAGAAGGTCTTCATTCCCTGTTTCTGAACCCCTCGCTGTGATTTACTGTGATGCCCAGCTCTGAGCCTTCCACGGCCACTGGCAAGTGTAATATCCCCAAGGTAAGATCCTGCTGCCGCCCCATGGGGGCCCTAATGAGGGCTGTGGCATGTCCCTGAGACCTAGATGCCCAGAGAACTCTGCTTCTCTGAGGTCTATATCATACTAGTAGAGGACGGGGCACACAGAGACATTCTATAAACACAGAGTTTTGGGGTGAATGGAGTGAATAAACATTCACCCCTCAAATGAAAGGCAAGTACAAAGTCCCTTCCTGAATTCCTAAAGGACTCCAAAACTATAACTTCTTGGATCCTAGTCTTCTTCTTGGCTCTCTGTGGGGCAGAGAACACAAGCAGTATTTCCCCTTTGTGCTGGGGTGGACAGAGACCCAGTTGGGTAGGACTCTACCAGCTGGCTGTGATCCAACCTGGTCCAAATGATTTGGCCCTATCCTGTTCAGTGGGTGGACACAGGGAACAGGTGAGCAACCCCAGCCACCTGTCACCTGCCCACGGCTCTAGACTAGCATTTGCTGTGTGCCGACTGTACCTCCCCTCAAAGGCGTACTCCTCAGAAGTAGTGCCAGGACCCTCCCCCATGAGTCTGCAGGCCGGATTTGAGACCCTTGAGTTGAAAGGAAATTTGACAAATCAAATTCCTTTTGTAAGCTGCCAAAGTCCTATTTTCCAGCAGTGAGGCCCCGAGATGCCTCACTTGCTCTTTAGGAACTATTTATTGATTGTGGAGATCTGTGATAAAACAACTTACTTGGGAAACAGTTCCATTATGGCTCTTCTGGGGCCTCTTTGCCTTTGGCTGGGCCTTGGGATGCAGAGGTGGGTGTGACAATGGACCCATCCCAGCCTCAGACAGTCCCATGCTAGGGTGGCATTTCCACCTAGCAGAAGTCAGCCAAATTCTGAGACACAGCCTGTGAGATGCCTGAAGAGCACCCAGATAGCAGAGGAAACTCAGGAAGCTCATGAGCTGGAACCTCAGGAAGCCCACAGACAGGGCAGAGAGGCTGCAGTCCTGGTTGGCTGCAGGATGTGCAAAGATTTGGGCTCAGGTAGCAATTTGTATGTGGCAGCACAACAGGAGACTGTGAAGAGGCATTCTCAGCTGTCATGAGACCACATGGACTGGAATAGTGGAAGAATGGGTAAAACCCAGAGATGGGCAAGGGAGAAGGGAGAGCTGCCAGTCACTATGGCATTAAACCCCACAGTATTAATACAAGAAGCATAAAAGTTATGTTGTGCAGACTACACAATATTCTTGGAAGAAACTTTAAAAACATAAATACAATGAAAAGACATCCCATGCTCATGGATTGGAAGACTCAACATAAAGTTGACAGCACTCCCCAATCAGTCTCCAAACTTAATGCCACCAACCTCTCGAAGAGTCCCAGTTGGCTTCTTTGCAGAAATTGACAAGTGGGTCATAAAATTTATGTGGAAATTCAAGGGATCCAGGATAGACAAAACAATCTTGAGCAAGAACAACAAAGAAGGAAAATTCACACTTTCTGATTGCAACTTAGTGCCCAGCTACAATAATCAAGACAATGTGATACTTTCATAAAGAAAGTCAACAGATTAGAGTAATATAATTGAGAGTCCAGAAGTAAAGCCTGACATTTTTCTACAAAACCATTCAATGGGGAAAGAATATGATGCTGGGAAAACTAGTATCCATATGCTGCAAAATAAAGCTTGTCCCCTGTATCACACCATATACAAAAATTAACTCAAAATAAATCAAAGGTTTAAATGTAAGAGCTAAAACTATAAAATGCTTAGAAGAAAACATTGCAATAAGTCTTTCTGACCATGGATATGAACACTGTTTCTTAGCTATACAAGCAGAAACAAGCAAGAAAATAAAGGAATACATTTAGACTTCATTATAGTTTTAAAAATTTGTGTCAAAGGACACTATCAAGAAAGTGAAAAGCAACCCAGAGAATGGGAGAAAGTATATCTGATATGGGACTTGTATCTGGAATATAAGAACTTATAAGTAGAACATAAAGAACAAGTAATCAATAAGACAAATGACCAAATTAAAGCTGGACAAAGGATCTGAATGGGCATTTCTCCAAAGAAGAGTTATAATGGTTAATAAGCACATAAAACAGATATTCAGCATCATTAGCCATCAGGGAAATGCTAATCAAAACCAGGATGAGATATCAATTCACACCCACCAGAATAGCTAAAACAAAAACAGCAGATAGTAACAAGTATTGGCAAGAATATGGAGAAACAGGAGCCTTCACACAGTGCTGGTGGGAATGTAAAATAGTGAAGCCACTATAGAAACAATATAAGCGATTCTTCAAAAGCTTAAACACAGTCACCATGAGACTCAGCAATTCTACTGCGGGGTGCACACCCAAGAGAAATGAAAATATATGTTAAAAGCTTATTCCAAATGTTCATGGTAATATTTTTCCATAATAGTCAAACAATGGAACTGGGTTAAATGTCCATCAACAGATGAATGAATACAGAAAATATAGTCTCTAAATACAATGGAATATTATTTGGCCATAAAAAGAAATGAAGCATGAACCTCAAAAACATGAGCCTGCATGAAAGAAACCAGACACAAAAGGCCAGGTAATGTGCGATTCCAGTTACAAGAAATGTTCAGAATCAGCAGATCTCTAGAGACACAGGGGGCCACTGGGGGTGGGGAATGGGGTGGTGGGAGTGGGGGTGGGAAAACAGTGACAGTTAAAGGATGCAGGATTTCTTTTAGAGGCTCTGAAAATGTTCTGGAACTAGATAGTTGCACACATCTGAACAAACTAAAGCCCACTGGATCTTATGTTTTGGGAGAATTATATAGCATATAAATCATATCTTAATAAGGCTGCTACAAAAACAAAAATAAAAACTGAAAAATGCAAAACAAAAAACAGCTCAGGACCACAGCACCACAGCAGGCCCCAAGCGCAGCTACAATTTCAGAATGCCCCTGGATTCAGGGGACCTGGGGCCCCCAGGCCCCTGAGCTGAACCTCCACCCACGCCTTGCTGTTGCTCTGAGGCTCCCAGGTTTGCCGTTTCTCATGGTGCAGGCCCAGGAGCAGGGAGCCAGCAGCCCTCTGCAGCTGGGGCTGGGGGTGGGGGGCCTGGAAGCCGTGCAGCAGAGATGGAGGCTCCCACGCTCCAGGGCCAAGCTGACGTGACTAAAGCTAAACAGACCCCGTGCCACAACGGGGTTACAGCTAATTCTGCGCAGCACACAGAGCCCTCGCCAGTGATGGCAGCCTCAGGGAGGGGCGGTGGGGCAGGCAGCCCCAAAGGTAATTTGCACACGGAGTTTATAAGGCCCCTCAGCTCTTTTAAACATATGCTCCTCTGATTATAAACAGCTGATGGCTCAAAAGATTCAGATTTTCCAGCAGGGCTTCCAAAAAAAGATTGCACTCCAAGCAGAGAAAGGTGACCGGGTGCTCTGCTGCGGACATACATCCAGTGTGCTTCTCAAACAGTTGAAGCTGCCCCTGTTGCCTTGGTCCAAACATGTCATGTCTTTAAAATGTTTGCTGCTATTGGCAATTCCCAAGGAGAGCTTTGGCCCTGGTGTCAGCCTGGGGAGGGAACTGGGTGACGGAGATGGAGCCCTGTACAAACTGAACCCTTTGTCTCCTTGACACTGAAGCTTTCACCACCTCCACTAAGGCTGGGGTACGAGAATCCAGGGCCACAGTTAAAGGCCCTGGGGGCGGAGCTTATGGGTGGCCACTTACCACTCTGTGCACACCCAGAGGTTTCTCCACTGATTTTCTTGCTACCTGTCTGGCTCACTGGGAGCTCAACCTCCTTGACTGCCCTTCCTGGATGTCCTGGATACCATGAAGGGAAGTTAGAAGAAGGATGGGGTAGAGACACCAGCAGGGAGCCTCAGGAACAAGTCCTCTGTGAGATTCTGGCACACTGCTTTGCCAAGTTCCGCTTAGCTATGCCAGTGGCTCAGCCACAGACACCAGGAAGGATCCTGGTAGGAAGTATGAAAGTCTAGTCTACCAAGTAGCTGCTGCGGATGGTCCCAGACTTTGAATCAGGGGATCTTCTTCCTTTTGAGGAAAGAATCCCCAAAACTTCCCAGCCTAAGGTCATGGGAAAAATTACCTCATGTCCCAGTAGCATCTCCTCAGTCCCTTCTCTTAGGGACCAACAGGTGATGAGAATCCAGGAAGCAGAAAGCTAGACCCTACCCTGCACTAGTCATCTGGACAGAAACCGGAATTTATAGGAGTGGCCATGTGCATAGATTTAGCACCCAGGAGGCTCAACACAGGGATGTCAGACCTGTCCCCCACACCTGGAGCTGTTGTACAAGCAAGATCCATGTCCCTCTCATGAAGCTCTGTGGCAGACAGGGAAGGACATACCACATGAAGTACCAGAATCCTTGTTGCAAAACTCAAGTCCAGAACCTTTTTCCTTTCTGATATCTGGCAAGTCCCTTAACTGTGCCTTGCCTTAGTTTCCCGATCTCTTCAGCAAGAGATGAAGAGCAAGCCCTTGGAAACAGCCTGAAATAGGGCGCGTTTCAGAGCAGACTGTTGGCTAAAGCAAAGAAGGCCTTCTGAATGGAGCAGGCCTGTCCATACTCATTATTGCTCTCCTGGGTCCTGGCTACTCTACAGCCTTGCAGGAGCTCCAAAGTTGCCCTTGTAAGCTGACTGCCTAGATCCTGGCAGAGGTGAGGGTGAGGCCTTGGAGGTGGGGGCTGCCCGGCAAGGAGAAGCTATCGTCCTCTCCCAGAGCTGTGATAGCCCTGTGCCAGGCTGGACCAATAAGCACATGATCTCATCACTCTTTAGGGATGCCACCAACATGAGACTCTTTTGCCTTCTGCTCTACGGATGTTCACAAGATGGGAATAGTCCCTGAATACTCAGGCAAGATAAGAAAACTGAGGACTTCAGTGTTATTCCCCCAGGTGCTGAGAACAAACTAAGGGGCAAAACGAGCATAGAGAATCCCTTTCCTAGGCCCATGGTCTTTGCCTTTAGTTGTATTGTGTCCCCAGAAACTGGACTTGGATATTCTGTAGGGGAGAACAAGTCACTGGTCACATCTGCAGTGGCCAGCTTCTCTCAGCTGTAGGCTCACTACCTCTAAGTCACCCCTCACTACTCTGTGTGGGCCAGAGACCATTCTCTGGGTCGTGTACTCATTTGTCTCCAAGACTGGTTCCTACACTGGTTTGGATCTTAAGAGTACAAAGAAAACCCCAACAGAGTAAGAATCTGATAGTCACACCAGGGCAAGTGTGTCATCTGTCCACAGTACCTTTCCTGGATCCCAGCTGCCATTTTCCTGGGCACCATCTGCCATTGGTGAAGAGTGTCAGGTAGGATGAATGCCTCTTTCCTGTTTTGTCAATGGTTGGATGGAGTCTTGTGAGGGTGGCTGTGTCAGCTGACTGCTGGACAAATCATCCAACAAGGTCACAGCTTGAAGCCACAGATATTTCTCTCACACAAGGAGGAAGGAGTCAATTGGCCAGAGATCCATAATGGCCTCTCTTGGTGACTCTGACTCAGGGTGTTTTGTGAGGCTCTAATGAAGTTGGTTGGAACTGTTTGCTTGTCATAAGGTATTACTGAGGCTATAGGACCCACTTCCAGCTGACTGGTAAAACATCAAGTCCTCAATATGTGGACCTTCCCACAGGTCTTCCCACAGGGCTGCGTTAGTATCTTTATAACACGGCAGCTGGCTTCTTTTGGAGCCTGAAGTCCTAGTGAAAGAATGAGAATCGGCTGCCTTTCACGTTCCAGTCTAAGAACGTTCCAGTCTGTCACTTCCCCCATGTCCTACTTATCAGAAGCAAATGGCTGAGTCCAGCCCAAGTTTGCTGAGAAGGGAATTAACTCCACTTCTTGAAGGGTGGAATCTCAAAGGATTTATGGCCACATTTTAAAAGTACAAGGGCCATTGTTATTTTCCTTTTCTTCTCATTCCTATCTCTTTTGTCCAAATTACAGCTATATTCTGAGTCTGACTTACTGAACACATCTCTAATGAGTTGTCAGAGGCCCTTGATGGCTAATTCTCTGCACTGTTGCTTCCCAGGGCCCAGTGGCTTCATTGCAGTAGAAGAGGGACAGAGTAGGCTCTCTGAAAATGTTTTTCCTCACTACCAATATAACAGAGGGTTTTTGGGTGTTCAAAAACAGATTACAACCACTAAAGTGAATAGTAGAGTTGCCTGGGATGTCAGTGAGAATCTGAAATTCTTTCCAGGTTGGCCACTGGCTGAGGGGTTATGAGCATGGCAGGTCTAGGCAGAAAAAGGAACAGATATGTGCTGAGCTTAAGATGATCGTGGGAGACAATTGCTTCTGGAAGGTGGTGGTAGAAAAGGCTCTTTTGGCAATGGGTTTGGCAGGCCTGGCTCCTTTCACTTCCCACCCCCCATGCCTGGCATCCAACCAGGCCCCAAGCAGGTGCGCAGGAGACAGCTGCGGAGTTAACCCTTGTTGCGGCTAGGGCTCCAAGAAAGCTGGGTCTTGCTAATCAAGGCTTGGCTGTGCAATGTCCAAATGTACACATAGCACAGCTGCCCTCCTCCTTGGAAGAGGCCCACACCCCATGCTGCGACTCATGGAGACTGCTTGAACCCCAGACCCCCCTGCTCACCTGGCCTCCCACTATCACAGACCCTCTAGTAACACAAATCTGCTCAAGAAGAGGCCAGAACCAATCCTAAGGCATCAGAATGACACCTAATGTCACCTAATGACGTCTCTCCCAACACTATTGATGGAAGAGTGCTTTGGGGACCAGAGACTGATGTGGATCTTGGGACACCCTGGAGGGACAGAAAGACTCACATCTATCAGCCTCTTTTGCCCTGAACCTTGTCCTCCATTCCAGGCCCTGGGTATCACAGACTCAGATAGACAGGTAGACCATGACCATGGGATGACCATGACCCAGAACTAGAACTGCTACTGTCACTGGGTCCAGAGGTCGGGGTGATGTCATATATAAGGCTTTTTAAAGACCTTGCCTATCCACCTTACTCTTGCCCTCCCTTGGCTTGCCTGTTAACACATACACCACCACCATGGGCTGCTACCCTACCTGAACATCCATGGGCTGTCCTTAGCCATGAAGACCAATCAAGATTACCTCTCTGAGATTCTTAGACCGTCCACTTCTTATATCTCTAGATGACACTTTCTGTAAGGCTCTGTTCGCCTTTCCCACCCCACCAAGCCCTGTTGGCCTGCCCTCGTCACCTTTCAGCTCTTCCCATTCAACAGCCAAAGAAATCTTTCTAGAAGGGAGATCCCAGCTTTGCTGTTATTCTTCCGAAGAGACCTCCTGAGTCACCTTTGTGCTTTACCCTGATCATATCTGCAAGGCCTGGAATACCCTAAAGCCTGCCCGTGCCCCAGGGGAGGTGTGGGAGACAGGAGCTTTGAGTGGGTACATGCACACAGGCCACCTGCGAAAGCAAGGTGATCTTCAGGAAGGAGGGTGCTGGTGTCTCAAGGGTCGAGTTGAGGTGGAGAGCTGTAAGCAGGTTCATGAAACCAGGGGAATGGAGGGGAGCCCCAGATGGATGGCAGGCACAGGATGTGGAGGAAAGTTCTGGAATACAGATGTGGGTTGTGGTCAGCAGAAACCTGTGACCAGTTCAGAAGCCACTAGATGGAGGGTCACTGAGACCTCACTCAGGACAACTGCAGTGGGGTACACAACATGTGGAAGGGCAGGTCTAGGAGAGGTCGTGCAGACACAGGCTGCAAGGGCTGGCTTTAAGAGACATCTTCTTGGCAATGCATATGTCACTCATGGATGATAACGAGGTTCCTGTCTCACTCCAAGCTTCAGCCCACTTCAGAGGGCAGTGAGTGCAAGGATCTCTCCTCAGAAGATGGTCAGACTCGGTGGGTATATGGTCACAGGCTGCTCTGCTTTACAAGGAAGCAGCCACTGGGGAACCTGGTTGAGCCTGCAGCTAGCTCCACCCTGATGGGTGGGGGAGGACTAAGGCCACAGAATGCTCAGCCAGGGCCTGCCACGTCTGTCCTTCGATGAGGGGCCCCTCCCTAGCTGTTCCTTCTGCCTTGCCCTGTATGGAAGAGGACCAGTGTTTCCCCTGGGACCCTCTGGGGCTCTGGCCCATCTGCACTTCTGTGCTGGCAAATGCAGAAGAATTAGCTCAGCAACTTCCTCCCCCTAATCCCCCACCCCCACTCTAAATACCTTGGAATCAAGAGAAAAGCCAAGTGGACGTTTGGAGCCTAATTCTCTTCAGCTGTGTGTGCGTGCATGCATGCGTGCGTGCGTGTGTGCGTGTGTGCATGCATGTGTGCGTGCATGCGGCTTGCAAAGAAACCTTTTGAACCCCAAATGTTAAGAACTAGAGGGAGCACAAGGAACATGAGTACAGCCCCCAGATGAGATAAACCAGACACAGAAGGAGAACAAGACCTGCCCTCGGTCACACAGGAACCCAGGCAGAGGCCACCAGGTATCCAGGCTCTTTGCCTCGACCCACCCCTGTAGTTCTGAGCCCTGATCTCAATGATGTGCACAACCATTGTGCCCCAGACTGGCCAGGACCTAATTCAGTGAAGGGAGGTCTTCATTCTGCTGGTGCCCCAGGCCAATTCCATTCTCCCTCACTCTGCTTGGCAGTCTCCATCTGCCTTGGGCCTTCCTGGAGTCCACCCAGCCTCATGTGCCACTCTAGCCAATTCCCACATGTCTCTCGTCCGACTCTTGACAAGACAACAGACCCCTCTCAGTCTTGGCCTGTTTTCTTCTCTGGGTTCCCCCAAAGGACTGGAGGGGGCTGGGGTGGGGGTATACAACAGGTGCTGGCAGACAGTGCTAGCTGATTGACAGCACCCCATGCACGCTGAGGGGGTGAGCTGCAGGGGCCATGGGTCTCATCTGGTGAGCCCATGTCCCAGACAACAGTGACAGTCTCGTTGGCTTACAAGTCCTCTTCTAAGATGATTGAAAAGAGACCTTAGGCGAGCATAGGAAGATGCTGTGCCCGCAGAATTCCAATGTGAGTCTGTTAGGACAGAGCCAGGGTCTCAGGGTTGGAGATTACAGGCTGAGGCAGGGATAGAAGCAAGATAATAACATGATAATAAGCACAGATTAACCTGCTAGGAACACCATTAGAACCCAAATCTTGTTCCAATAAACTCAGTTTTTATGGTTTTAAAAGTTACTTCTCAACATCCTCATCAGTACTCTTTGTCAGTCTTTACTGGGAGGGTGTCCACTGTTTTAAGTGACCTTGTTTTAGATAGCTTTCACACCCTTGAGTAAGACAGAACAAAACAAAAAAGTCTGAGAAATAACTCTGCATCTATGAATGAAGTTAGAGGGTCAGCTAGGCAACTTCTCTACCAATCCTGGTACCACATACCACAATGCTGACACCACAGTGCTGAGCATGGTAGCTCATGCTTATAATCCCAGCACTCAGAAGGCAGAGGTAGGAGGACTGCTCAGTTTGAGGCTTGCCTGGGCCACATAGTGAGCTCAGGGTCAGCCTGAACTACAAAGCGAGACTCAGTCTCTCTAAAAAAGAAAGAAAGAAAGAAAAAAGAAAAAGAAAAGCTACATAGGGAGCTATATTTTCTAAGCAAGAAAATTGCCCATAACGTTTGAAAATGTATCTTTCCAGTGGAAATTAAGTGCTGATAGGCAGGGAGGTTTTTTGTTTTGTTTTGTTTTGTTTGTTTTGAGAGACAGGGTCTCACTTTGTAGTTCAGGCTGGCCCTGAGATCAGGCAAGCAAGCCTTGAACTCAGCAATCCTCCTGCCTCTGCCTCCCCCCAGTGCTGGGATTACAGATATGAGCCACCACACCCGGCACTGTGGTATGTGGTTACCGGGGATTGAACCAGGGACCTTGCATTTACTAGGCAGGTTCTGGAACCACTAAGCTAAATCTCCGGTCCGTAGGTAGGGAGTTTTGATGGTGGAATCTGTGGATTATTTCTCATGACCTGTAGCTTCAGCTGTGCACCTTTCTAAGCAAGCAGAGAAACAGAAGACTGTGTAAATCAAAGCACCAAGCCCCACTGTGTCCTTAGACATCACTTGAAAAACCCAAATTCAAAGATAAAATGATTAAGAATTTCAAGATGGGGCCAGGGATTTAGCTCAGTGGGGTTCTGGTGTCTGCCTTGTAACCGCAAGGTCCTGAGTTTGATCCCCAGTAACCACGTACCACAATGCTGGGTGTGGTGACTCACGTCCACCAGCAATCAGTACCACACACCACAATGCTAGGCATGGTGGCTCACACCTATAATCACAGAATTTGAGAGGCAGAGGCAGGAGGATTGCTGTGAGTTTGAGGCCGGTCTTGGGTACATAGTGAGCTCAGGCCAGTTAAACTACAAAGCAAGATCCAGCCTCAAAAAAAAAAAAAAAAATTTCAAGATGGTGAAAGCAAAGTGTCAAATGCTAAGTGTAGCTCTTTCCTGAGCACAGGACTCTGAGGAATTGCATTGACTGTGTATCTGTGTCTGGGAAAGGCAGATGACAAAAATCTCAACTAGGGCCAGAGATTTAGTTCAGTGGCACCAAGCCTGCCTTGCAAGCCCAAGGTCATGAGTTCGGTCCCCTGTACCAGGAATGAAAAACAAATCCCAGCTAGATGGTAAAGGGAGAATGAGACCTCTGAGTTAGATATACCAGTCTGGGCTACAGTGAAGGGGGCAGAAGATGTGTTTCCCAGGCTGGCAGGAGGCAGAAGAGGACCAAGCTGGGCATCATTTCTGAAAGTCAGAAAGAAGTTCTTGATGCCTAAAAAGATGACACCATTTTCTCCTCCTTCTTCCAGGCTGAACAATAACAACAAAAAACCCTGGCCCAGTCACCCTTGGAGAGAAAGATTCCTGGCTGTTTTCATAGATATATATTTTCAAAAAAAGCAGCTGAGATGAATGGCCTCCTTGCGTGCCTCTGGTGACGGGACGGCTTGCTCGCTTGGCTGGCTCCAGCCTCCCCTTTCCTCCTCCCTTGTTTGAAGTCAGTCCTGGGTTGGGGTGTAACAAGTTTGAGAGCAGACCTAGAATTCTGCATTCTTCAACTGCTTGTGCAATTTGCACAGGAAGTCCAAACTGCCCCCAGACCTGCGGGTGAACCCGCAAAAGCCCTGTGAAGACAGGCTTTTTGGCTTTGGTTTGTGGGTTTCTCCAGTCTTCACTGCAACGCCTGACACACTGGAGGTGTAGCTGCTACACAAATAAATGCATGCATAGGATGAATGCACAAACACACATGACAGCAAAAAGTCAGGGGCCAGGAAGAATCAGAAGGGTGACTCAGCTGAGTGACTGAGGTAGGTTGCTCCACCACACACTAAGACAGTCCCAGGAACTTCTTCACTGTTTGTTGAGCAGCCACTACGACGGGCTTAGCAGTGCGCTGAGGCTCCAGGAATGTCTCTGTCATAGGAAACGGACGTGACTGGGTGATGTAACCTTCTGGACCCCTCATCTAGCCAGGCAGTAAGGCCCTGATCGTGGGCCATAGTTCTTTCCACAAGTACTAGCCAGCTCTGTTTAACACGATCTGGGATCCACAGTTGGAGGGCGCTACTAAGATCACGTTTCTTCCCGGGGTGGTTGATACACAAATGTATGTGGAGAGGGGGCAGGACAGCCACCGCAGACCCCAGGGCTAGTGGACAGAGTGGGGCAGTGGGGCTGGACTCACTCCAGCACTCGGATCCTAGGAGCCCTAGAGCCCCGAGAGCATTGAAACAGCCCGTCCTGACCAATGAAAGAGCGCGGCACGTCGCCTTCCTTCCGCGTCCAACCAATCCGCACGGCAGTTTACCGCAAGCCAACCCCTGTGGGCCCATCCAATCAACGTTAGGGTGGCTGCCATGTCACGGCTCTTGAGGTTAGGTGGTAGCCGCAGTCGCTGGGCAGAACAGTCGCCGAGCAGAACAGTCGCTGAGTCCCTCAGCGCCGCTCTGGAGGCGGCCGCCTCCGTGGCGCTCTGGGCTGGTCTGAGCGCGGCCGCATTAGAGCCCGTTGCGCCACATTAGACACCGATGCGGCAAAAAGTAGGATCACGGTCTGCTGAGGTGAGCTGTGTCGGTGTTGGGGTGCTTCTCGGGGGTCGTGGTTCAACCGGGATTGTGGCAACTGTCCGTGGTTTGGAGGAAAGGGGCAGCTGGGGACGGGGGGTAACGGGGACCGAGTTGGGACCTGGAGTCGGGGAGTCGGGTATGGAGTCTGCCTAGTGGTTGCGAATTCTGGAGCCAACTTGGAACCAATCTCTGGTCTGGGGTCCACCTTTTGGTTTCGAGTCCGAGTCTGGGGACCCGTCTCCGGTCTGGAGTCTGCCTCATGGTTCCAAGTTCAGGGCAGAGTTAGAACCGGTCTTGATTTTGGGTCTGGAATCTGCCGTGTAGAGTTGAGATCTGAGTTCGGTCAGAAATCCACCCCGTGGTTCCGAGCTGTGACTGGAGTTGGGTCTGAGGTCTACCTCATGGTTCTGAGCCCACCTCGTGGTTTGGAGGCACCCGAGCTGGGATCCCAGTGGGGGTGGGGAGGCCGCCGCCTCCTTCTCTAAGTTTGCTGAGTTGGGATCTGAGTCGAGTTGGGAGTCCGCCTCGTGGCCTGAAGTCTGGGGGCCAGGGAAGGGAGCGCTGTGGAGCTGGAAGCCTGCCTGCCTCAAGGTTCTGCGTGGGGATTCCGTAGTTTTGGAGTGCTAGCAGTGGTTCTGAGTTTCAGGTCTAAGACTGGGGTGGGGGTTAGTTAGGGTCTAGAGGCTCCTTCTGAGTGAGGGATTCTGAATTGCAAGTCTGAATTGGAGTTGGGAGTAAGAGCTTTAAATTCCAGTGTGGAATTGAAGTTTTACGTGTAGGTGGGGACTTGAAACGGATGAAGCAAAGAGCCTGGTTTTCAGTTGGTGTGGGGATCGCCAGAGTTGATCGAATGGGGGCTGTGATTAAATCTCAACCTCCGATAGTGGACCTTTGAGTTACGACCGGCCTGACAGATGAACAACTTGGGTTTTGACGATAATTTTAGTTTTAATTTACGACCTAAGCCTTGAGTTACAGCCTGAATGCTGGCTGCTTGTGCTTCCAGATGGTCTCAGATATAGATTTAACTCATAAAGGGTTTTGGAAGGAACACGACAATATCCTTTCCTGTGTGGGGTTAACTGAGAAATCCTGGGCCAGTGTTTTTCTAAGGACACTGAGATTTGCCTGTATGCAGGAGAGAGACTTTGAGCTACAGCCAGCTCTCTAGAATTGTTTGTAAGTCAAGGGTCCGCTGTACTTTGTCTGTTTCCCCTCTCCTTGCAGATCAAATGGCTTTTTCTGTGAAAAGAGGATCAGAATGCTTTCCTATAGAACCTTTTATTTTTGGTACCGGGATCGAACTCTGAACCTTGTGTTTGTGAGGCAGGCACCTTAACCACTGAGCTAAATCCCCACCCCACTCCCCTTTTTCTGTGGCACCAGGGATCGAACTCATGACTTGTTGTTTGAGAGGCACATGCCAGAATCACTGAGTTAGATCCCCAGCCCACCAAAGGACTTTCTGGGACTCTTGAGATAGAATAATTAATCCATATAGAAGAATCAATCTTAGATTGTTACAAAAGTTTTTCTAATAAAAATAGGCCCATTTGATGTACTTTTTTTACCGTGCACCCTTGCTAGACCAAGAGCTCCCAAAAGAGGAACCTTTTCCTGTTCTGGCCCCAGACCCACACCCAGCCAAGAGCCTGATACACAGCCTTGCTCAGGCAGTACTTACTGGAGGAAAGCAGGCAGGCAGGATTAACCAGATTTCTATGGTGTCTCAAATGATCCCTTTCTGCACCTGTTTTCCAGATACTCACTAGGAGAAAAATTTAAGGATTGGGTTGCTTGATTATAGTTCTATTTTAATGTGTTTCCAAACATGCTGAAGAGAAAAGTAGATCTGTTTCAGGATTTATGCTCCAGCTAGAAGGATCTTTGCAAATTGTGAATCAGAGCATGTCCAAATTCAAATAAAGAAAGCACACACACACAAAAAAGAAAATTATGAGCCATTTCCCTGATGAACATAGATGCAGAAGTTCCATGTACAATGTTAGCTAACCGAATCCAACAGTATATTAAACAACAATTCTTCTTAAACAAGTGGGATTTCTCTTTGGAATGCAAAGATGATCCAATATCAGAAACCCTATCCGTGTAATTCACCATATTAAGAGACTACAGGAGAAAACCCATATGGTTCTCTCTATAGAGACAGAAAAATTACACGATAAAGCTTAACGCCTATGCATGAGTTTTGGGAGTGAGCTGGGAGGACACCACTTAACAAGCCAAGAGTAGAGGGAATTTCCCTAACTTGATACAATTTATACACCAAACTTAACCTTTCAGTAAATTTAACACAGAAATCTAAAATGTAGTCTTCTCTTTAAAATCAGGATTAGGTCAAGGGTGCCATTTCCTAATGTGAGAAAAAGAAAATGGAGATGTGAGGGTCCAATAGGAAGAGAAAAAGACTGTGTTTGTAACTCACAGATCATTTGTCTTTATCTGGGTTCTCAAACACTTTGCTATAAGCACACTTTGTACTCCTAAAAGTATTGAGGCTCTCATTTTTCTTATAACGGCTTATGATCAGGCTGGAGATGTAGCTCAGTGGTACGGTGACTGCCTTGCTAGCAAGTGCAAGGTCCCGAGTTCAATCCCCAGTACAAAAAACAATAAAGGCTTGTATCTATTGATATCTACAGTCTGGAAATTAAAATTAAGACATGCTTAAAATATAGGACTGTACAAGCATGTGTTCCAGTGGGATCAGGTTGCCTCCGGAAGACTAACGTTGTGAGAGTGAAAGTAAAGGCAAAAGATGTCTGAGCATTATTATGAAAACAGTTTTGACCTTTCCTGGAAGGGTCTGGGTGGGCTCTCTGGAGTCCCAGACTGTCTTTGAATACTGCTGAGTTCTATGAAAAAAGAAAAGAAAAAGAAACTTTTACAACTAATGAGAGATTTCAGCAGTTTGGGGTATAAGATCAATGTACCAAAACCAAGCAAATGAACAATGCCCCACATTTCTGTATGCCAATAGTGATTAAGAATGTAGGATAGAGATTAAGATCATAATCAGAAAGGGATAAAATTTATACCGGGTCTTCAGAATTAACAAATATGACTTTTATGGGAAAAATTAGAGGATAAAGGAAGATTTTCCTGATATGAAGAGATACTTCATTTTCTTAGATAGAGCAATTTAGCATTACAAAGATGTCAGGATTTTCCAAACTTGTAAATTCTATAGGATTCCACTTACATTTCCAGTTAGAGGTTTTGAGGGACTTCACAGATGTGAAGAAAAAGGTACAAATATCAAGAAAATTCAGAGTCAGTTCTCTAAGCCTCAGCAGTCAGAATGGTGTGGTGACAGAGACCCAGAGAGAGCTCAAGGGCAGCCCTGAGTCTAGAGGAAGGTGACATGTGATAAAGGTGGCACCGCATATCAACAGGGCTATAGAAGTGGATGTTGGAAAACTAGTAAAATAGAAATAAATACAACTGTGGCCTCCCACCAGAGCCCTAGTAAAAGTGAGCTCCAAATGGGCTAAAGGTTTATGAATAAAAAGCAGTTGATATTTTATAGGAGAAAACTGTGAGGGATAATATCTTGGCTTAGGGTGGTGGTGAGGGTCTTTAGCAGGATGCAGACAGCACTAACCTAAAATCTAAAATTTATGAACTTGAATGAATGCAAATTAAGGATTTCTGTGAAGCAAATCCATCATGGCAAAGGCCACTGTATTCATAGCACTAAGACATGGTTTGCTGTTTTCATTCTCACTCATGACATGCCCATGACAGACAAGATATTTCACTTAAAGCTGATCAGAAAACAACAGCTAAATGGCTGAGCAACAAGCCCCACAAACCAGTAAGAAAAGGATAGGAAGACTGGTGGTTTGCAGGAGGTGATTTGTTCTCATCTAACAAATAGATGAGAATTTGCCAGAACGCCTGTCATCAGAGAAGTGCAAATGAAAATGACATCTATTCCTCATACAGCCGAGCATTAGAGAATGGGCTAAGGCCCAGCGCTGGCAAAGGGCAGGAACAGGCCCTCCGTGTGCTGCAGATGGCAGCCAACGCAGGCGCGGGCTTTCTGGAGAGCCAGCCAGTGCTTCTTCCTCAAATGAAATATTTGATACCTGCAGCCTAGCAGTTTGCCTCCAGAGTAAACATGTTGAAGCAGCTCTCCACCCCCATCCCCAATGGAGGAGGGCTGTGTGCGCACTCGGTGCGGGGTGGTGGGGGCAGTCCCAGCCCCCTGCTGGGGTAAAAGATGTACCCTTCACAAGGTGGAGATGACGACGTGTGGAAACGCAGTGCTGAGTGACACAAACACCAAACAGAACAAGGACCTCAATACACGACTGTGTATTTAAATCAGAAGAATTACAAACCATCCAGACACGCAGTACCAGGGCAAGTGCACACACACACTGATATAAATAAATTACTCTGGAGCAGCTGTCCGGGGGATGGAGCAGGGCTGTAGGGTGGGGGTGGAGTGGAAAAGCATGAAAGGAACAGTGCGGAGCCCTTGCACAGACCCTCCCAAGGTGCCAGCGATTTACGGGCTGAGGACTGTGACCGACTCTGCGTCCTTCCCTGCAGAAAATCCCTAAGCCAAGAAGGAAGGAATGAATATGTGCCCATCACTCTCCTGCCAGACACCCTCTAGTGGCTTCTGTTTCTAGGAAATGAGCTTTTGATTTCATGAGATTTTTTGTAAGATTTCCCCTGACCCCTCTCCATCGCTGCCCTCCTCCCTCACTGAGCGCTGGCCACACCATCCTTTTTTTGTTTTGTTAAGTCAGTCAAATATCTCTCCTACCTCAGGGCCTTTGCACCAGCCACTTGTACCTGGCTTGCCCTTTGCCATGATCTTCTGTGCCCATTTCTTCTCATCATTTAGTGCCCAGTGGAAATTCTGCTTGTCAAGGAGACCTTCTTTGACCTGCCACCAAAGCAGTCAATTACTTGTTAGCTCCGTCTCTGTAAAGCATGGGCGACACTATGATATTTTCTGGTTCCTCAGGCGCCTACTTATTTATTGGCTGCCTGTCTCCTCCACCGGAAGAGAGGCCCCATGAGAGTGTGTCTGTCTTCTCTATAGGGTGGGTACACAGTGGGTGTGTCAAACATTTCTGTTGAATGGCTTCATTGATTTGTTGAATGAATGAAGAGGCCAGGCCAGGAAAGTGTTCATCCATTTACAGAACTCAGTGAGAAAGTAAGCAGTATGTCAAAACCATCCTGGGCCCCTCAGGCCAGGGCTTCCTAATTGCCACACTGGTGACATTTGGGTAGGAGCAGTCGTTGTCTTGGGGTGGGGGCTGTCTTTGCATTGTAAAATGTTTAAAGCGTGAATGGCTTTTACCTAGTAGATACCCCCACAGTTCCATAATCCAAAAACCCTCTAGATGCTGCTAAATAGCCCCCTGGAGGGCATGCCCCTGGTGAAGACCATGTTTATCACTACAAGCTCCAAAAGGCTGGACATTTGTTGGGAAGGTTTCTCTGCTCTGGCCCTTTAAATACAGCAATCCCTCGCTTGGTACCCTGCCATGCGCAACACCCACAGCCTCAGCCTCACCATCCTGGTGAGAGAGCGCTCGGCCCATGCCTGGCCAGCTGTGGAACGTGAATTGGGCAGGGACTGGTAGGTACTTCAGTCCCTCAGCCTGTGGGAGCCATTCAGGACTTCAGAGGGGACTGTCTTTTGGCCGGAATTCCTGAGCTGTTTAAAGCATTAGCACCTGAGGCTTCACCAGATTGGAGGGGGCCTGGGCCCTCTTACCTCCTCCGGTTGGCACAGTGATGAGTAAGTGGCTGTCCAGGGGTTTGCAGTTTGCTCCAGGAGGAAGAGGCAGCAGGTTGGCCTCCTAGCAGCCAGGGTGAGGATACTAAGGGGTGCCTCTAACATAGTTTTTCATTTCCTTGTGCCTTCCCATAAGCTTTTGCCACACTTCTCTGTACTGGCTGGTCCTGGAGGTCTGGTCACCTGTCTCATATCTGGCCTCCAGTCAAACCAGTCTGGAAAGCCCCCCACCATGTGCACCCACTCCCAAGCTACTTGCTGGTCTCCAGAATGGAACTGCTTCTCTCCCAGCCTCGCTAGGGGTGGGTGAGGCCCTTGTTTGCAATTTAAATGTGGCCTCCTTTATGGTAGAATCCCCGCTCCTCCGAAAAGCAAGCAGCCCAGCCTCAGCCAGGAGAAGAAACTGATCTAATAGGCCTTTCTCCTACTAATTGTAGCAATTAGTATCAGAGAATGGGGACTCCCTGGGGGGCCAGTGCCGGGCAAACAAGCTTGTCCCCAGAGCTCCGGCTCAGGCCCAGCTACTCAGGCTGCTGTCCAGGCCCTCAGCAGGCTCTGGATGAGCCTCAGAGGCAGGTGGGTGCAAGTGAGAGAGACAGGGCAGAGGCCTGTTGGGTGCCAGCGACATACACATGCCATAAACAGCCCAGCAGCCACACAGGTAATGCTGAGCTTTGCATGTGAATCTCCCAGTAGAGGGCCTGACTGCAGCACACAGCCAAAACAGATCTGTGTGAATGTGTGTCCAAGGACAGCAGGCTCGAGTAATGCCCAGTGATACGACCGGAAGTAGTCTGAACCAAGTGACTTCATTATAAAGAGCCATTCCCAGGATGGCCTTCTGGAAGCTCCTGACAGGGCACATGCTACCTGCTTAGTTACTCAGGTCATGTCACAGTGGACTACTAGCTAGCATGCTGCAGCTGCACCTCCTGGCATTTTCCCAGGTAATTGGTTCTATCTGGGAGACAGGATAGTGACCATCACCCCATTTTACAGATTAAATCATTCAATAAACTTTTGTTGAGAACTCCCTGTCATCAGAACCTGGCTGAAGTAGGACGAATTTGAAAGAAGCAAGGACTTGCTTGCCCTGGTGGACTTGTAGATGAGAAACAGGAGAAAGCTCAACTCCTGTCTGAAAAGGAGTCGGGGACCCTGGGAACTCCCTGAGAGAAACCAAGGAGGCAAGACAAGGTGTGGAGGCAGAAAGAAAGTGGGCCCCGAACTGTGAGAGGGAGTTGTGGGATGAAGCCAGTGGATAGGCCTCACTCCTGCCAGGGACCTTGGCTTGTTCTGAGCCAAACAGGAGCCACCAGAGGTCCTGTAGAAGGATGCAAACTTTGATTTTTTTTTTTCTTTCAAGAGCAGAATGATATGAGTTTGTCAGGTTAGGAGGCCACTGCAGTACAGAAAGACAGCGAGGATGGAGGGAGGTACTTGAGGGGTGAGGTCAGCCTGGCTTGGTGACATACTATATGGGGCAGCCTGGGGGAGGGGTTGGGAATGATTCAGAGTGCTGCTGGAGGAGTGGGAGACCGTTAGGGGCCTTTGTTGGCAGAGAAGCGGAGTAGGGTGGGGTGTAAAATGATGGAGGCTGTGGAGAGGAGCTGGGGGTGGGGCTGAGTGACTGGACATGGATTCCTCTGGGCTGAAGAGCTATTTGATGGTCTCTGGCGCTGAGGGGAGCTGCTCAGGGAACTGTTCGGAGGGCAGAGCCTACAAAAGAGGCTGGGGACAAAGCCAGTAAAGAGACAAAAACAGAACAGGAGTGGCAGAAAAGAAGCCTTGAGGACTCAGAGGAAAATTGCCTGCCCCAGGTACCACTGCTCTGACCCTCTGAACACTGGAGTAAAAATGGCCCAGCTGGAATGTGCCTCCTGCTCTCGCGGCCCCCTGCGGCTGCCTTTCCCGAGGTCAGTTGAGAGAAGCACTTTTCCAAGTGAGCCTCTCGCCTTGTCCCTCTCCCTTTACCCCAAGGCCCTAGGTAGCAAAGAGGAACTTGTGCTGCATGCGCAGGGAGGAAGCCAGGGAGGGCAGCTCCCTCAGGAAGGCCTCAGACTTGCTGAAGTATTTCATAATTTTGGAAGGAAGGAAAATCCCCCCAGTTTTAACACAAAGCCAGGCAAGCTGAAAAATGGCCTTGATTATGCAGGGATGAAAAAACAAAGAGTCTGTCAACATCAGAGATGAGAGGGAGCAGGGAGCTTTGGTTGATCCATAGAAAGCAGCAGTTCCTCGGTTTCACCGCTCAAACCCCGAGGCCAGGCAGAGGAGGGCAGGATGGGAGGGCGCAGTGGCTCTCTGGTGGGAGGTGGCCTCTTACTTGTCATCTCTTTCTCCTGATTAACAGTGCAAATGGCTTTCGAAGTCTCAGAAGGGGTTAACTGCAAATCTTCTACCTCCTCCACTTGCTAATTTTTAAATGCAGCTGAGATTTGAGTGCCCCTCCTGGAAGGCTGAGAAAGGCCAGAGGCTGGGACAGTCTCCACATTGGGTCTGCAAGCCTCCACCCCCAGTGCAGCAAGGAATGTGAGTGCCTTTAGAGAAGGGCACCTCCATGCCCTCCCTCACCCTACACGTTCAGATGTCTGAGCCAAGACTTCATCCCCAAGCTTCTCTCCTCCATCCAGCGCTCAGTGGCTTTGCTAACAGATGAATGTGACTCCCAAATGAACTTTCGAGGCTGGCTTAATGGAGGTGGCAAAACCTGGATGAGAATAGTGGCTTGAGCCCCTGAAGACATATGTTAACTCCTGTGAGTGGGAGGGTAGCAGTCAGGGAGCAAGGAAGCTGAGGAGAGGGCTCCCAACCCAGCTCAGGGCTCAGCCTTCACCTCAGCCACTCACAGCTTCTGAGAGACAGCACCTGTACCTACGTGCAGTGACAGGAACACATACAACCAGACACACAACCACACACACATCCTGCTTCCTGCCAGAGCCAGGGTTTTGTCTCATCTTCACATCGCTTCTTGTCTTCCAGCCCAGCAGCACGTACTATGTGATGGATGCCGAGATCCCATTGGGCTTAAAGGCTGTTCCTAAGGTCCCAGAATCTGGCCTCTGGTCTCGTCTTACCCCAGTCCAGCCCCTGGGGTCCCAGCTTTTCTCTTAGAGGGAGATAGCCCTCTTGATCCAGAACTTGTCCTATGGCAAAGAGTCCAGACAGTCCAGCACTCACAATGCTCCCTAAGCGCTGCTGGGTATTTTGGACTTCAAGTTCAATGGATGGGTGGTGTTAAAGCCTCTTAACACTCCCACAGGGAAGGAGGCACTGTAGCCAAGAGCAGCTCAGCTACAGGAATGACATGCCTGAGGCCACTGGGCCTTGGGCACTTGACATGACAGAACCCAGCCCTCCACCTCCACGTCTGGGAAAAGGCTGAGGAAGGGTATGCTGTCTCCTGCCCTAAATTTGGCAGAGAGAGTACTTGTCGTGTTTTTACTCCCACAGAAGCAGGCTGGATGGGAAGGAGAGGCAGGGCCCTTGTGGTGCTTATCTGGTTTTTCAGCCCTCTGCTTGGGCAAAGATATTTCAGGCAGCCAGGTTCTGAGGCCAGTAGTCACAGCCATGGTTTGGGGGGACTGCCTGAGCATGGAGTGTTGTGTGCCATCCCTTGGAAGAAGCTGGACACGTGGGTATGAGTGCTCAGAGATGTCACAGCTGGGTGACAGGCCATATGCTAACCTGATGCGGTATGCTTTCCTTTTTGCCTGGGCACTAAATAATTCCCAGCAGCGTCCTACAGACCAATGGTTCTGAGTCCTTGGGACTGTCCTTCACACAGGGCAAATGGCAAGCTGCTTCTACCAGCCACTCACCCTGTCCTGTCTTCCTCAGCAAGCCATATGTCCCTTCAGCTTTGGTTAGCCTATTTTGTCACTGAAATGTCTGTACCACCACTGATTGGTTTCTACTTCACTGAGTTTTCATTCTTTTCTTCCTGTGCAGGCCTCATGCCGGGGAAAAAAAGTAGGGAGGAATGTAAGGCAGGGGCCACTGGGGCTTCCCAGAGAGACAGCAAAGAGGGAGGGCCAAGGTCAGGGGTCTCTGAGGGCATCACTTCAGTTAGTGTCACCCTCCTCAGTTCTCCCTATTTCCCAAGGGTGGGCTTCTTCCTGTTCCACAGGCATCTTTTCCCAAGGTTGCTTGAAAAGCCTTAAGCTTTAGGGGGTGGGGAGCATCCTGAGGGTGGCATTGAGTCCCAGGGTCAGGGTGGTGATTATCTACGGAGAGGCTGATAGGAACATCCCTAGGGCTGACTTCAAAGCTGCTGCTGGGCCAGAATCTCCGCTTCAAAGTGAGCCAGCTGAGCTGTTTGTCCATAAAAGGAGGAAGGGGAGGGTCCTGTCTCCCTTCCTGGCCACCTGAGAGTTCAGGGTCTCTAAAGCCTTCCTATGCCAACTAGCAGAGGCTGGAGGGCACCACCCCCTACTCCTAGGTACAGGAGCTACCAGGGGAGAGAGTACTAGACTTTCAAAACCCTATGGAAGTCACCACTATACTTCTAAGCTTACAGTCAAGACTTGCTGGGGACAGGCTGTGTAGAATAGCTCTAGCCCCAGACTGACTTCTAACACTTGTTTGATCAGGAATATGCAGGTTGGTTTGGTGGGACAGCATGATAGGCTAAACAGGAGTTCAGAACCAGGTGCCTGATTGGATCTACATTGTGTTGAAGTAGGATAGGCACACCTATGATGAGGCCTCATGTTCAGATGATTGCCCGGCCTATCAGCTGCCAGCAAGCCTGGCCACAGTGCCACGTACGGTGTGAAACTGTGACACTGCAACCACTTGGCCAGTTTAGGGCAGCAAGAAAGAGCAAGGCCAGGGTTCCCTGATGAACGAGGGGAGGCTGGGGACTACTGTCTGCACGGAGGGTCAGCAAAGGGTGGCAGTTGTTGGGGAAGTTCACCAGACATGACAGGAAGACACCCTCCTCCCCTTGAGGCTGCACATGTGACATACTTGGATTTTCCAGAGCCTTCATTTTCCTTGTCTAGACAGAGCCCCGTCATGGCACCTCCCTCCCAGATCAAACAGCCCTACATGAGTGGGCTCTGGGAAGGCCTTCCACCCTCCCTCCTGGGTCCCTTGCCTGACCTTAGCACACCCAGGTCCCAGAAGCTGGGACTGCTCCAGCATGTGCCATTGAGCTCGGAAGGGTGCACGTCCCTCTCACACAGAGGGGACATCAAAGGAAAGCTTCAGGCTGACCCCTACTGAAGGGAGAAGTACAGCTTACAGCCCAGCCTGCCTGGCTGCTGGGGATTTTCCGTCCCACAGGACTCTGGCCTTTGAGGCTCTTTGGGAAGCAGGGTTTGGGCTAGAGCATGTGAATGAACCAAAGGGTGACTCAGGAGCATGGCCAGGCTCTTTAGGAGGCCCCTGTCTCAGGTCCATCGTGGCTTCTGGGCTACTGGCCTGAAATCCCAGGCCCACACACAGCAGAATAGTGTACACCTGGGCTCCCTGTGAACTCTTGGGCTAGTTTTTCTAGGAGCCTGAGAAAAATGGAGAAGGGTTGTTTGCCTCTCCATCAACTATAATTCTTTGAGTGACCACAGTGGGGCTGGGTTAGGTGTCTCAGTGAGAGGTTTATGCCTAGAGGACCAGTCCCAAATTCCAAATGCCCAGAACAACACTCCTGAACAATCTATACCCTTCTGCAGAGTGCTGTACTCTAACCCAAAGGGCAGCCCAGAAAGATCCAGTTAGCTTAGACCCTGCTCTTAGCCAACTAAAGTTCAGTACCTCTCAAGCTGAGGAATAGAAGGCCCACAAATGGTGGTGATGATGGCAAACTGAAAGCATATCTGTCCAAGCCCACCTAGGCTTTTGGTGCTCCATGTGCCTTGTGACAGGAGCTGACTCAGACCTCTCCAAATGCAGTATGTTGATGTACTGTATTTGGGACATCTAACGTGACTCCTCGTGTCCCTGTTCCTCCTAGGACTGCCAGGTTTTGGCCCCAAGCTCTTACTTCTGCCTCAGCACTCCTAGGTCTGGCCTAGTCCTTGTGTTTGTTTACTAGATGATGACACAGTACACTGTGGGCCACAGAGACCCTTGTGAACCTAGACTGGTCTGCCTTTGCCTCCAGGCTGTTCATTGGGTAGACATACATCAAAACACCCATCAAGGTATGGGAGCTGGAGGGGGGTACCTGATTCCCAGGCAGTGGTGTGGAGTGTAGGTCTATGGTTGGAAGCCAGTAGATTGGAATTGATGGTTTGAGCTAAGATGTAGGATTTTCCAGTCTCAAGTATGAGTTTGTCACCCAAGTGGGGACCCATGTTTGGCCTAGAAGAGCAGACATGTTCATACAGAAGGTGACCACAACTGTTCCTGCAGGAATTACTGCCCTGAGCTAGGGTCATTGTTCTGGGACTGCTTGTGAGACTGTGCAGTGGAGGAGGGTGGAGTGTCTGTAAGAATTGTTTCAAAGCAGGCAGCACCCATAGCAGGGGCTCTGGGTATAGGTATCCAAGACTCCTGGTCATGGCTTGTGCCCCAGTCTACCAATAAACCCAAGTGAGCATGTTCTCCTGCAATCTGGGGCTGGTAAGGCTGGCCAGGAGCATGCAGAAGTGTTGGGTCTGACAGAGGCGGGACAGTGAGGGAGGATTCTGCTGCACAATGAAGGGCTGGGTGGGATGGAGCTGTTTGAAATGAGTGGGCAGTATAGGGCAGTGTTTGTGGTGCTGACCAGCAGGTAGGAATTTCTTCTTTTTTTGTCTCTTCTCTGTCATAAATCTCTGTTTCTCCTCAGTAGTTTGAAATGTTTATTCTGAATTTAAGTCCCATGCTTTAGCAAGTCATGTTTTAATAGGAAAAACCATCCTGGATGGGATCATATGCAATTCTTATATTTTTCTAGCTACTCATTCCTGAAAAAGAAGCTTAACCATTAGGTGACCAGCCAGAGCCCCAGGAACTAGAATTTGCAGGTAGCAATAGGGGCAACAGTGGCCTCATGTTTGTAGGAAAGACTGGGCCTGTATGAGTCTAGTCTTGTAGACTAAAATGCTATTGCCTGTTCTCAGGCTGACGGGTTCTGGTGGCTGGGGACCCTGGCTCCACCAACATCTCCAGCCCTATCACATGCTATGTACAGATCCACATCAGGAAACTCTCATCATTTGCTGATACATTCCTAACACTGGCCTGTCCCCTCACCTCCTGAATTGTGAGATACCTGTCTTGGGAATGAAAAAACCACAGAGGCTGATGGGAGTCTTACCATTAAGCAGTACAAGAACCTTGCTTCCCTCCAGAAGATAGAACCAGGACTACCCGGTGAGAGAGGGTATCTGAACACGTAGCCCGGTGGCAGGAGGACTCCTGGCCCCACTGAGACACAGTGATCTGAATACCTCCTTAAGTGCCACCATTTTCTGTGTGGGAACATCTGCCCCCAACCCTTTATTTCTTGAACTTTGAAAATTAAGAAGTTTCTTTCCATACAAGGCCCTGGCAGGATTATACAAGTCACTGAATTTCCTGGTTACCTGGATTTCCTTACATGTCTACAGTGACAACAGAAAGAATAAACTTCAGGGGTGAGACCTGTGACCAGATACCTGCTGGTGGACTTTGGACCCACTCTTGTGGGAGTGAGAGTGAGGCTGGGAGCTTTGGTGGGACTCTAAAACCTGGCTGCCTCTCAGACCTGCCTACAGCTGCCTGGAACCAGCACCTGGTTTGGGCCTGACTTCTGCTGATGCCAGCATGAGTCTTTATTCAGACCTTCATGTGTTTCTTCATCAAACATTCACTGAGAGCTTGTGATGGGCTCCACAGGGATTAAGCAATGAAGATAAAGCACTGAATAGAGAAGGCCAGGCTCTGGCCCTACAGACTTGGAGTATGACTGAAGGAGACAGATCATAAGCCCTTCTCCACAAACAAACACACAGTTATACATTAAGGATGGAAGGGAGGTTTTCGTTCTTCATAGCCCTATCTGAAGTTTAGAAGTTGGCTACTCTAAGGAAGGGGCATTTTAGCTAAAACTGGCAAGATAAGTCAGCCCCTACTAAGAAGGGGAAAAAGGATCAGGAGAGAGCTTCCCATGCTTAAATGTGATACTGAGACTTCTTGGGAACTGGGCTTCAGTAGCTTTATTGCTCCTTGGTTTTGTGACCTTGGGCCCTAAACTTAATCCTTTAAGTCTCAGGCTGATATCTCTAAAACTGAAATGATAATATCTGATGTCAAAGGCTGCCTTAAAGATTAGCAAAATGATGTTTATGGCTACTCAGCACAACTTCTGGGAAACAGAATGTAAGTGGTATTATCTCAGGATTATTCTTTAGACTAAAAGTATGTTCAAGGCCTGTGTGTTTTTTCTTCACCTGAGCCACAGAGCTGGGCCTCTGGAGGAATACCGAATGGCAAGGAGCATTGATGAGAAGAGGGCTTGAACCTCCAAGGGAGCAAGGACTGTATCTAGCCTGTTCCTCCTATTCCTGGGGCCTGCTCCATCCTGGCATGTAGTCAGTCATAACGCTCAGCAAATGAACATGGGCAGTGTTGGCAGATGCCTGGTCATCAAGCATGATGGAGCAGCCTCTCCACCTGTGTTCAGGGCTCTGTGCTGAATTTTCTAGTGAGCCCTGCATACCTGGGTCCATCATACCTGAGCTCTGCTCAGTCTGGAATCAACAGGTGGGGCAGCAGTGGGGTGAGGGGTGTTGTAAAGTTTTAAACCCCAGCTGCCCTTTACCAATCTGAGTTTATTATATGTGTGCACACACCAAAATGTACAGAGGCACTGCTAGAAACTTCCAGAAAAGACAGCTCTTCTGGTAAAAGACTAGCACCTTCCAGACTCTGTGGGCCAACTGAGGATACACTAGTTTGGTTTTACCACTTTCCATCTAGGGAGGCTGAGGCCATTAAGGTCACCTGGTCTCACTGTTCCCCAGCGTACTCATTGAGATCCCCAATCTTTGTCTTCAGTCATCTCTTCTCCAAGATCCTCTTCTACATGGGGTGACCAGGCAGCCATGAGAAGAAAAGAGGCCCCGATTTAGACAGACTGGGAGGAACTGAAGCTCCCTCTGGGAGAGGAATCAGTGTCCCGGGCTGGCCCCACGACTGTCAAGCCCTTCATCAGGTCACCCTTAGATAATTTCTGCATTTGTCCTGTATTAAGCTCATTGGCCCATCCCCATAAATATGTAAACAACACATCAATGATTTTCTGAATTTCTTAGCATTCAAAAATTGAAGCATTTTGTCACTTTTTTTTTTTAAAACTCCTTTTCTTTTCGACTCTATTTTACATTGATCATGTCATTAATGAAATCTTCCAAAAATCTCCTTTTGGACCCAAATTCTATTGATGTCCTAATCTGATAAGGCTAGCATAATGGAACACACACCTATTTCACCAAGGATGTCCACTGCAAAAAAATATTAAATCCAGCCGCTCTAAAAATACAGTCCTACGTAAAGTCATACTAGGAGTGCAAGGGTCCATACACTACCTGGACAGTCTCCAGGGGATTGCATTGTGAAACAGTCAGTCCCAAAAGATGACATGCTGTATGATTCCATTTATATAACACTCTTAGCATGACACAGTTATGTAAATGAGAAACAGACTAGTAATTACCAGGGACACAGGACAGACTGGAATAGGAAAGCACTGGGAGTACTGCAGAAAGGCATCATGGAGGACCTTCAGTCCTCATGTCCTGGCCCTGATATACCCTATATCTTTGCAAGATGTTGTCACTAGGGAAACTGCGTATGATCTGTTATTTCTTACAACTTTATGTGAGTCTGCTGCTACCTACAACTAGAGAGTCAAGTTTAAAAAAAAAAAATCATAATCCTCAAGTTAAAAAAAAAAATTAGTAGTGGGCCAGAGATTTAGCTCAGTGGTTCCAGCGCCTGCCTCGCAAGCGCAAGGTCCTGAGTCCGGTCTGCGGTAACCACATACAATGCTGGACGTGGTGACTTATGCCCACCAGCAATCAGTACCACATACCACAGTGCCAGGCGTGGTGGCTCATGCTTGTAATCCCGGCACTCGGGAGGCAGAGACAGGAGGATTGCTGAGTTCAAGGCTTGCCTGGGCTCCATAGTGAGCTCAGGGCCACCTGAACTACAAAGTGAGACCCTGTTTCAAAAAAAAAATTAGTAGTCCTCCTCAAAAACCCAAAAATTAATTAAAAAGTAGAGGAAGATCTAAAAAAAATGGAAGGACACTATAATTTATATGAACACATGGATTAACTGTTCAGACTTGTGGCTAGAAAGACTTCTATTTTTAAACAAGTAATCCTTCCTAAATTAATCTAAATTGAATGAAGTTTAGTAGAAGATATTAACCACATATGGATGGGTATGCCCACTTTTTGAAAAAATTAGGCAATTTGAATATGAAGTTCATGTGAAAACAATTCATGTGTCCTCCAAAGGTCCAAACAGTTGCAGCCTGGCCCAGTTCCTGGTCTGCCATGACAGGCCTCATCACACAGTTGGGATTGTTTCCCCCCACTGTGCACAGCTTCAGACAAACATGGTAAGAAATGGAGCAGTTTCAGAATACCCATCCATCCTGAATAATCTTAGAAAGATGCATTTGCAATTTTTTTTTTTCTGATACTGATGCTACTTACCCAAATCTCTCTTCCCTCTGGCTCTTAAGTAACAGACCAGAGAAACCCTGCCACACAGATAAGGACATTATAAAGTTGCCTAATGAAATAACTGAGCTCTGGCCTGTTCACAGGCCTATTCCCAGGCCAGGACAGAGTTTAGAAATGGACACAAATTAAATGAGAATTTGAGATATGATAAAGGTAGCAGTTGAAATCAGTGGAGAGAAGATGATGTACTCAAATAAATAGTGTTGGGACAACTACATAAACATATGGAAAATAAATTGAATTTAGTGACTCTTTATGCCAAAATCCAGATAAAACAATGATTTAAATGTCAGGCATGATATAAAAAAAAGATGGGAGAAAATGTGGGAAAATTTATTAAAACAACTTCAGAATGAGGAAGCTATTTCAGAATTTAAGACAAGGATCCCATATCAGGAAAGACTGATAGGGTTGACTCTGTGAAATTTAAACAATCCCACTAGTAAAAATATAGAAAAAACTAACACACCAAAGAAAAAGTAAGATAAAATATTTTTAAAACATGTGACAGAGAATTCCTGTAAATCAGTAAGAAGTAAACAGTCCAAAGGATATGAAGGGATAGCTCATAAAAAAGAAGAAGCAAATGCTTTTAATCTTTTGAAAAGATAAGAACTTTGCTTTGAACAAAACAGATGTAAATTAAAGCTCCAGTATACCATTTTTCATCTATCAAATTAGTAAAGATAAAAGCCAGAACTGTATACTTATTGATGAGAATGTGGGGCAACAGGTATGTTTGTATAATGGTCACAGTGGAATAAGTGGGCAAAACCTTTATTGTAATTGACAATGCTGATCTCAACATTTACAAATAATCTAATCCCTCTAGAAATGAGGGAGAAAGGACCTCTTAAAATGAATCTACTTAAAATGAAGACTAAGGGCTAGAGATGTAGCTCAATGGTTCCAGCCCCTGCCTAGCAAACTCAAGGTCCTGAGTTTGATCCTGGGTAACCACAGACAACAATACCAGGCGTGATGACTCATGCCCACCAGCAATCAGTACCATATACTATAGTGCTGGGTGTGGTAGCTCACGCCTGTAATCCCAGCATTTGGGAGGCAGAGGCAGGAGGATTGCTGAGTTTAAGGCTTGCCTGGGCTACATAGTGATCTCAGGGCCAGCCTGAACTACAAAACGAGACACTGTCTAAAAAAAAAAAGATCAAAATGTTACAATAAGCAGGCTGAAAAATAATACTTATGAAAATACTTTACATATAGGTGTAACAGTTGCAATTTCAAATATGTATTCATTTTGGGAAAGAAAATAAGAGGGATTTGTTTATTTGTAAAACATTATATGGTTATGTGCTAGGACCTCTTTGACTAGATGAGGGACTCTCGCAGGCCTTGCATAGACAGGACTAATTTTGGGAGAATATGACAGGACTTCCTAGCTTCTCCAGGGGGCTAGCTGCACCATTCATGTCTGGTTTGATCTCCCTTGAAATGCTTATCTAGGCCTCAACCTTGGTCCTCCCCCCCACCCCAATAACTGGTCTGAGTCCAACATCCACTGGAGATATTCTTCAGTACCACTTTCCTTAACTTGCTGAAACCCCCTATTTCAGCAAGTTTACCATTTCTCTTTATAAGTGGTTCACACTGTGTATGCTTTATTCTCTTTATTGGTCAAGAAACAACCTAGAAAAAGATGAGTTAACAGAGATGCCATTCTGGGGTTGCTTCATTCCATAACCATTATGCCCCCTGGTCCCTGTGCATAGAGCTATGGCCATTTCCTCTGTGTCAGTGCTGCTATTTGAAATGCCCAAGGCCTGCATGGACTGCACCTCTGAGTCTGAGCAGCCCCAGCCATTTCCTAAAGTCTGCTTGGAATGGTGGCTGTTCAACACTCATGGTGATATTCTTGGGTTTGTTTGTTTGTTTGTTTTTTTGTGGCACCAGGGATTGAACTCATCGAACTCAGGCCTTTGTGGTTCCAAAGTAGGTGTGGTACCACTTGAGCTAAATCCTTGGCAGAGTAATATGCTTGAGCCTGTTTAGAGCCCTCCTATATTACCACCTACATGTTGTTTGCTAGGCAGTGGTGGCCCAAGTTTCACTAGAAATGGGGTAGGTGCCAGGAAGAAGACTACAGCTAACAACCTGGGTCGTGAATTTGTTCTATCAGGGAAAATCCAGCCTTGTGGGCTCCAAATCTCGCCTAGAACAGAGGCCGTGTCCTCTAGAGTGTACTGGAAGCCCAGCTGTGGAACACAGCACCTTAGCTACACTGTTCAGAGCTGTCACCTACCGTTATTAGTGGGCATCTGTACACATGTGCCAATGTAACATTTGGAAAGAAAATGCTTTCCAGATATACTGCACAGGAGTAAATCAGGATTGTCTGGGCAGTTTAAAAAGAATACAGCAAACCTATATGTGAAGTCACAAAGATAAGAGCAAAGAAATATATGTATCATGTTACTATTTGTATAGAAAGGAGGTAAATATATGCACATGAAGATACACATATATTGTTCAAATAAAATCCCTCTAGGAAGACCCCATATGGAATTGCTAGCAATGGTAACTTGTAGGGAGGGAAACTTTGGAATCAAGGTTGGGGTGGGACAGTCTGGATTTTCATGGCATTGTCTTTTGTACTCTGAATTTGTATTATCAGTACTTATTTTGGGTAAAACCTATTATATTATGATTTTTGAGCACTGCACAGGTACATTAAGAATGGATTACCAGGGGCCGGAGATTTAGCTCAGTGATTCCGGCACCTGCCTCGCAAGTGCAAGGTTCTGAGTTCAATCCCAGTAACCACATACAATGCTGGGTGTGGTGACTCTCGCCCACCAGCAATCAATACCACATACCACAGTGCCGGGCATGGTGGCTCACGCCTGTAATCCCAGCACTTGGGAGGCAGAGGCAGGAGGATTGCTGAGTTCGAGTCTTGCCTGGGCTCCATAGTGAGCTCAGGGTCAGCCTGAACTACAAAGTGAGACCCTGTCTCAAAAAAAAAAAAAAAAAAAAAAGAATGGATTACCACTCTAGTGAGACTGGAGTTTGCCAGGCTCTGGATGGTAGGCAGCCCACAGCCCTGTGAACAGTGTGGATGGCATACTTTGTAAGCAGGGCTCCCCATGCATGGAGCCGAGTCTCTGGTTCCTGTCTCTTGCTGGAGCAGGGGCTGCTTCAGCACAAAGAGGTTTTTGAAAGGCAAAGACAGAGCTAGCGTCAGGGCAGGCCTTGGGTGGGTCCCGGAGAGCCCTGCCATCCTGTGCTGAGGATCAGCGCCCCCATCCCATCTGTAAAGGCTGGGAGGCTCTGGCAAAATTAACCCTGTAACTAGGTCTCCTTGCTATAGGATTTTGAGAGGAATGATTCTGGAAGAAACAAATGAGCACAGCATTTTCTGACTGCTGTGTCTCATTAAATATTGAACTTTTGATGTAATTTTTTCCCCCTGTTTTCAGGTAATCTTTGATTTTGATGCATATGAAATGACAACAAATACAATGCATTTTTTCACTGATTTGCCTATTTATATTAATTTTAAATGTTCTCTAATTCCTATCTACATTTTAAACTCATTTCTTTGCAAGCATGAATTTAGATTCTATTCTACATTCATGTTTCATATTGCCCAAATGCTGCTTTGGCGAGGGGTGAGTTATCTTCACTACTGGAACGGCTCCCTGGGGAGCTGGTTTGGCTCTGGCTCTTCTAGGGAAATGACACAAAGTTGATCTAAGAGGGGCCCTCACCTCTCCCCTGCTGCAAGGCTAAGCCTGGTCGGGGGAGGGGAAGAAGAGCCGCTAAGCCTCCCTCCAGGCCTGACCACTCAGGACATGCTCACCCTCAGCCTCTCCAGGCCTCTGCCCTTGGCATCTCCGTCCCCCACCTGGACTCTGGCAGAGAAGCTAGGCGGGAAGAAGCCAGCCGAGTGCCCGCCACTGTAAGAGGAAACGAAGAGAAACAGCTCCAGGCAGCCCCAGAAGCAAAGGCTGGAAAAACTCTGCAGCTGGAGCTAACACAAAGGACTTTTCAGACCCTGCAGCCAAGGTGCCCAGTGAGCATTTTTTTTTTAAACAGCTATTAGGGTGACAAGCCTTTCCAAAGGCCAGCAGTTGGCAAGAGTTTCCAGGAAGCTGGTCTGGCACTGGGCTGGGATCAGAGCAACTTTAATGAGTGAAGTTCAGAAGGAAGGAGTCATCAGGAAAGGTTTAAGGTTCAACAAACTTTTCGAATTATTTCACAAAATGTTCTGGCTTTCCAATTCAAAGGCATGTTTCATGGTGGCTGTTTCAAACCAGAGCCTATTTCAAAGGCGGTGCCACCTGCAAGTTTCTGATCCAGTCACTGGAAGTATTTGTCTAACTCCCAGGGACGGCTTTGCAAGTGCCATCCAGCACCTAGGAACACTAGGGCCATCTTCTCATCTTGTCAAATCGCCTCCACTCACGTGCCTCCCCCTCCTGCCAGTCTCCATGGTTGTGTGCACACACACATGCACACCTTCCCCAAGCAGGAAGCTGCTCTCTGCCAAGAGCGAATGGAATTCAGATTTCCAGAGGGTGCCCTTGGCCTCCAGCTCCACGGCTGTAAGAGGAAGAAAGGTCCTAGTGTGTGTGCTGGGGGCTGGGAGAGAGGGGCCTCCATCTCCGCTTATGTCTCTCTAGGCCCCAAGACAAACCCACAACTGGCTGTGCTCTCCCCGGCCACACCCAGCCTCAGTCGCATTCCTTCCCTTCCTGAGCCCACACTGGGTGGCCCAGCAAAGCAGCTTGCACACCTCCCTTCCCACCAAGGGGAGACCTGCCCAGCCCCCCATGGGACAGCAGGACAAGTGACAGGCTCACACCACAGGTCCACAGCAGCTGCAAAGCACGGAAGAGTCCTCCAAAGCAGGGTGTATCCTCTGAGGCCCATGGGAGAAGACATACTTGCTCCATGTCCAGCAGCCCTGGGGACTAAACTTCTACGCCTTCACAAGCCTGTTTTCAGGAAGACCCTCTTTATAGCCAACCTTCACTTGACTGACTACAACACTGGTGGAGTGGGAATGAAGGGCCAGCTTTAAAGGCTGACATAGATCCTCTCCACCAGAGGTTCCCAACATACCAACAAGAAGCTCCGGCATCCTTGGGAGTTAAATATTTATAGGGAAAGGCTTACATAGACCAGGTAAATGAGTCAAGAGTGATCAGCAGAGGCAAAGTGGACAAGGCTGCTCATACTTCTCATAACCCAAGTAATTGGACTTTGCACTTTGAGGCAGGTAGAGGATAGGTAGAGAATGACCATTCTGCAGGTTGTCAGAATGGACAAACAATTGTGCCAAGCAGGAACATTTATGCTCTGTGTTTAATGAAGCTTGACACCAAGTTAGAACCAACAGGGCCTGGTGCACAGGCAGAGGACTAGGTAGACAAAGGCCAAGCTGAGGTCCTTTCCAACTATCACTTTGCTTTGCTAATAAGATCATTTTCAAATGCTGCAGCCCCATAGTAGCCAGGATGACTTCTCTTGAGATTTATTTTGGGGAGAAGTTCAAGGGTGGCAGCCTGGGTCTTGACATTTTACCGGTTTGCAAAGTCTACAGAGGACTATGCATGTTTAGTCACAGTTGAGCTTCTGTCCTTGGCTCTGGGGCTCATTCTGATCTTCCTGCTGGGGTCAAGAATAGTGTTTTTATCCGAGAGTCCCCTGGCTGTACCATGAAGTGCTATTGTGGCTTGAGCAGCCAACTTTACTGTCCCTTTTGGCCAGCCTTAGACTTCATCTTTAAGTATTTATGTCATGGTTAAACCCTGCCAACTTTTCCTTGCTGGCAGAGCCTGGAGTGGACTTGGTTGGGAGTCACTATTTCTCATTACCTGAGGAGGACTTGCATGGGCAGGACTAAAGCCTCAAGTGGCAAGTATGGCTTGTCCAGTAGTCAGTTGGCCAGGGCAGTACTCAAGGAAGTAACTCAGAAGCTGCCCAAAATGTGGCCACTTGGGCAAGCCCTGCTGAAGGAGCCTACCACACCCAGGTGTAGGAGACAGGCCCTACCAGAAGAGCAAAAGAGCGTGGGACTAGAAATTAGGTACCTTGTCCTCTGGGGAAGGTCCTCTTATCTCTGATCTTCAGTTCCCCATCCCGTTTGTCCATCTCTTGATGCCTACAAGAATGTTTTCCTGCCGGGCGTGGTGGCTCACACCTGTAATCCCAGCACTCAGGAGGCAGAGACAGGAGGACTGCTGAGTTTGAGGCTTGCCTGGGCTACATAGTGAGCTCAGGGCCAGACTGAACTACAAAGCGAGACCCTGTCTCAAAAAAAAAAAAAAAAAAAAAAGAATGTTTTCCTGACCAAAACCTAAGCCGTGCAGTCTGATGAAGTACTCTGACAGGTTCACTTATTGTGGGATACAGGCTGGTGATGGAGGGGCCTGGCAGCACAGAGCTTCTGGGTTCATAAACTGTGGGGAGAATTTCTCACCTGAAGCCCATCTGAGCCCCTGGGATGGACAGCCTCACTCCTGCTTCTGTGCACATACTAGTCTGAGCTCAACCGAGCAAAGAACCTTTTACCAAGCATCACTCCACTGAGAGCCAACTGTACCCTAAAGCTCCTGCTTCTACCACTGACCATGCCCAGCCATGCTAGCCCCCCTCAAGCTTCCACCTGGAGCCCACACACTCAGCTGGTGGGGTTTGTGGGACAGTTCAAAAAGAAAAGCAGAAAAATAAAGCATTCAAGTGTTTTGGAGTGGAAGGGATTCAGTTTAACTTAACAAATCCAGACATGAACCTAAAGAAAACAGTGAAAAATAAGCCCACCTCCAAAAGGCCCAAGAGGAAAGATTAGGCAAGGGAAGAAAGATCCTCTTGGGGCAGAGGCCAGCTGTTCAATCTGGAACAGGGAGCAGACAATGCCAAGGGGATAAGCCCAGAATCCACCCAAGGGCTTAGGTCAGAGGTTCCAATTTGACCTTGTTCCTACTCTTCCTACCCACATAGAGAAACCAGATGCCAGAGGAATGACAGCGAGGTCCAGAGGCCTCCTAATGTGGCCACCTCCCTTGCTGGTTTGGTTCCCTGAGTAGTAGCATAGGTGCATAACCACATGGAGGCTATGTGGGTCCATCTGGGGAAGAACCCTGATCTCAGGCATGTCAACGTGTATGTCACTCCATTCTCTTTGCACAGCCTTGCCTGTCACACCACTTCCAAAGCACTCTCTACCAACTTGTAAACTCACCTTTGTGCTCTGCCTCAGTTTCTCCGGCAGGGCACCACAGGCCCCTGTTCTGGCAAGTTACACTGTGGGTACAGTGGAATCTGATCTATTGTGAGAGCTCTGTGCCAAAGACTTAAAAAAAAAGGGAAGAGTAAAAATTATCCTTGAATCGAACACCCCCATCCCCACCCTTTTCTGAGAACTTTTTTTCCCCTTGTTTCTCATGTCCACTGAAGCAGGAAAGGCTGTGTGAATGTCCTGGGTTCCCAGGGAGAGGCCTGTTAAATATCCTTGCACCTCCTGCCATCCTCAGAGAGAGCCTCGGGGCTGTAGCCACATGTGTGGAGAGATAACTTAAAGAGAAGATCAAAGCAGATGTGGGGCCAGAGCTGAGCAGGCAGAGATGCCTGGCTTTGAGGCTGATCCTGGATTCCCATCTATCTCTGTCTCCTTTTATTTCTCTTCCTCTTCCCACCACTTTCAAGATGGCACCGTAGGTTTCCCACGGAGCTAATCAGACCTGACAGACTTAGAGTCAGCTCTCCTCTGCTAGCCAGTCACTGCCAGAGCTGCCAAGGACGTGCACCATAAGTGTGGCCCCCCACCCAAGGTACTGTACTTTGTCCCAAGAAGGTCAGAAAGCTTAATGAAAGACTTTGAGTCAACATGAGAAGCCATAGAGCTGGGCCACTCTGCATCTTAGAAGGGTAGGTCAGCCATGTCTAAGTGGTGTAGGTCTGTGAAGGCCCTTGGCTTCCTTCCTGGTGGTACCATGTCTGTGGTATCCATAGATGCCAAACTCACAGAATTCCTACACAGAAAGTAGCTACAAAATACTGCATGATCAGTACCCAGGCCATCTCACCACACACAGCTCCTGTCTGTGCCAGGGATCACAGAAGTCTTTTGTTTCAGTATCCCATTGATGACCTCCCAACCTTCAGAACTCCAACCTTTCCTCGGTCAGAGACTGAGGCTTCTCTAAGTGGGAAATGCCTGCAGATGAGCTCTGGTTCTGCTGTCATCTCCTTGGTGATAGTACTCTGCATTTGTGAGGCTTGTTTCCCTTTCTATGGTCCTGGCTGACTGACCCCCTAGAAGCTCTGTTATTTCCGTATCTGTGAATACTGTACTGCTGTCACATTTGGGGTTAGCCACATTGCTCCCCCATAACACAGGATCAAGGGGAAGCAGGACACAAAATCCATCTTGCTCCTTACTCTACCGAAAAGTGGGTACCAGCATTGGCAGGTAGGCCCAACTGTGACAAGACAAATGACAAGCACCCTGAACATCTGTGACCACAGGGCACAGACAGGCTCCTCCTCATTTCCTCCTCACTGTGTGGCTCCCCTGCCAGCTTTCCTGCCACCACCTGACTCCAGAAGACTTGAGTCTTAGGCCTCTAGATACATCTTGTTAAGGACAGCACTTGATAGCCCAATTCTACTTGTACCCCATGGAAATTAATGACCTGGCAGTGTTAATTAATTGATTGATAATTTTATTTTTGTGTTTTGAGACAGGGTCTTTTCATATCATTCAGGCTGGCCTCGAACTCATAGCAATCCCCTGCCTCACCCTCTTGAGTGCTAGGATTACAAGTGTATACTACCACACCTGGCATGATGCAATAGTTGTAAAAGCTCACACCAAATAAGAGCTGTCCCCACAGAGTTTGCCAGCACAGCATGCCATTTTATACTGACTAACACTCATCAGGCATTTCCCCAGTCAGCCATAGGCTGGATACCTGACCCCATCTCCTTCAGTCCTCACACTATGTGATAATGTATTCCCAATTTGTGCAAAAGGAAACTGCAGTTTATAGAAGGTAGGCAAGAACCCTGAGGTTTTGTGGGTAGGATGGAATGACCCAAGCCAGCAAGTTTCCTGGGGACACTGTTCCCCAGCCTGGTGAATATATACCAAACCAAACTGCCAACTCATAAAATGTATGACAAGCTGTTGTGAAACCCTGTACTGAAAACTACAGGACACAAAAAGAAAAGTAGACCTAACTAAATGAAGGACACTTGAGCCATGGTTCAGGAGCCCTAATATAATACAGGCATCTGTCCTTCTGTGCCCATCTAGACAGGGTCAGTGCAACTCTTGGGGACATTTTCTATGGAAACTGGCAACTGTATGGTGAGACAGGCCCTGCAAAGCCCAGCCAATCATGAAGAAGACCAGCCAGAGCCTGCATGCCCAACTGTCAAGACCTGTTAGCAAACTACAGTGATAACAAAGTATGGCACTGGCCAAAAAGAACAACTCAAACCTGACCAGTGGAATTGAGTAGGGTCCAGAAACAGAGCCCCATGTCAACAGTGAGCTGATTTACAGTGATGCTGATATTACAGGGCAGTGGGGACAGGATGGTCTTTTCAATAAAGGGTGCTGAGTCCAACTGGATATCCAAGTGCAGGAAAGGCATACTTTGACCTCAGCCTCACATTGGACACAAAAATCTATTCCAGATGGACTGCGGATCTACATGTGAAAGGTGAGCTAATAAAGCTTCAGAACAAACTAGAGTATCTTTATGACCTTGGAGTAGTCAAAGTTTCTTAAGTAGGACATAAACAGCACTATCCAGAGAGGAAATGTTTGATTAACTGGACCACATTAAAATTAAGACCTTCTGTTCTTAAGACACCATCAAGAAGAGAAAAAAAGGCAATATGCAGAGGGGAAGCCAAATTTAAAATACACACACACACAAAACAAATGACTCATATCCAGGATATCCAGAGTATGTAAAGATATAAAGAACTACAACTTAAAAAAAAAAAAAGAAGATATGCTTCATGAAGATGTGGGCATTTTACAAAGGATGATATATGAGTTGAAATAAGAACACAGGAAAGAGCTTGACTTTATTAGCCATCAGGGTTACTACAAATTAAAATGACCATCTGATGCCAGTAGATAGCCACCAGCATGGCTAAGAAGGAAACAATGAAATATACCAATTATCTGTAAGAATGTGGAGTACCTGAATGACCCAATGGTATACTGCTGATGCGAGTACAAATTGGGATGACTGCTTCCTGAAACTGAAAGTAAGTATCTGGCCACCCAGTGATCATTGGTTCCACATCTAGGCATTCATTCACCAGAAGCACAGCCATAGTTTACATAGAAAATATTCTTAGTAGCCCCACAATGGAAACTGGCGCACAGTGGCGTGCCAGACAGCAAGGAGCCTAGTGCGGCTCCCTGTTCTCTTCAGCCCCATGAATCAGACACAGAGATGTACACACTATGTGAGTCCATCTATGTAAAATTCAGAGGTGGGCAAGGCTAGCTTTTGTTGCTAGAGGCTGGGGTTCTGATTTCTCTTGCGTATCAGTGACAGAAGGTGGGAGCCTGCAGAGCTTACCAGGAGTTCTGTTTCTTTTTGTGGGTGCTATTAACAGGAGGCAGAAATGCATCCAGCTTATACTTAAAATGCGTACTTCACTCTTTGTGTTCTGCCCTAAAATTACATGTTTAAAACCATTGCCCTGTATAGGGACAGTCTTTCTTGAGCCAACTAGCGACATTGACAGGTCAGTGCTGGGCTTTATCCCTTTCCCCCTCAAGAGAATTCATCTTGCCCCAGACCAGGTCACTCTTGAGCCCTATCTTTGGCTTGCTCTGTGACTCAGTCTCCCCTTCTAGTTCTAGGACGAGTACACAGGGAAGATGTTTGGGACATCCATCCCAGAAAACACTGGGCATATCTCTTACGACACTTAGTGCATTGTGTGAAGTCATTTTTTTCTCCTGCCACTTCTATGGTATAGACATTCTCTCTGTCATATCATCTAGTATTGCCTGCCTGACCAAGGACCTAAGCACCATCAGAGCATGGAGGCTGCAAATGGTGAGGACAGAGCCCAGCCAAGGAAGTGAGAAATCTTGCTGTTTTCCTTCCAGACAGTGAATTCCCTCAATAGAGCAGTAGTCCCATGAGGCCACCACATCCTTCTCACATGCTCGAATGGAGAAAGCGAAGCTCAGAAAGGTTAGGGGGCCGACAGGGGCTTCCCGAAGCTGGGCCAGTGCAGGCTGAGAGCCAGATTGAGGGCATCCAATTCCCAGTCCTGTCTCATTCCCACTGAGCCACTCTGCCTCGCTTCTAATTAGGAGAACATTTAATCCCCTCGTGCATTTCAGAGACAGGGTTGAGCCAGGCTGGGGCTGTGTGGGGCACTGCCGGGGATCCTGTGATTCACACAGCCTTGTGGAACCCTCCCTGCCAGTCTCCCAGGGACCTTCCTTGGCACCTTGTGCAAAGAGAGGTGGTCTGGAGTCTCAGAGAAGATAGGACACTGGTCAGGGAAAACAAATGGGCCTTATATGTTCTTGGCACTCTCCCTTTCTGTCCTGGCCTTCTGTCCTTCTGTCCAGCAGAACCTTTCAGTCCTCTCTTGGCAATATCTGGAGGTTGAGAAACCAAGTGAAGAATGTAGGTGATTACTGAGGTCCACTGCCCAGTGCCATAGCAGGGCCCTGTGTCTCCAGAATGTCCCAGGCAAAGCTGGTCCCATCCTAAGAGCTAGCCCCCAAACCTATAGAGCTGAGTTCAGGGCTAGACTTGTGACATCTGCCTCCATTTCCACAAGGCATGGGCTGGCCCTGGCCTCACTGACAAATGCAGAATTCAAGAGACATTAGTAGTGATGTGGATGAAAGCCAGGCCACAGTGGCCTCACTGGAAAAGAGAAACTTGAACGTCTTGGCGTGAGATTCTGCAGGGTCCAGGAGAAAGTTGAAGACATGGAAATTCTAATTAACGCACACAGGGCTGGTTTTACTCAAGGATTTTCGAAGCTGTCATGTTGCAAGAGACAGAGCAAGCGCATGCTCACCAGGGAGGTGTTCACAGTCACCTGGTAGGTTCTCTGCTGTGCCTTAGCCTGTAAGCTTACTTTCCTTCTGCCGTTTCTTTTGCCCTTCTGGTTGGCCACCCCATCTCAGTGGACAGGGTACCTTTTAAATACCTCTTATGGGGAGGGAGGTTCGTAACCATGAGCGGAGGCTTGTCTAAGTGTCATAACAGGAAAGATGGAAAGGCCAAGGACCAACTCAGAGACCCTGCAGGGAAACCATATGGTGGGACAGGACTGAGCCATGGGCTGCTGGGTGTATGGGGGACTTGAACTCTTGGGCCATCCACTTTGGATATCCATATGTAGCTAATGGGCCTGATACATAGTTCCAGTTCTGGCTGCCCAGCAGTTGGGGGAGAGGGAATGAAAGAGGATTTTACAAATGTGGCTGTGGGAGAAGTACACCTGGGCCATACCGGCACAGTCTGCAAGCTCAGAGGTGCAGATCTTTGTGCCCTGAGGCTGTTTCAGCATTTGCCTTCCTCTCTTTGTATCCTTAGGCAGGGCTGAGGTGGTGCTTTTTGCATGGGGCGCTGGTGTGGCAGTCCTGGGGCTCCTTTGTGCCAGGGATTTGGGGGTAATGCCCTTCTTCCTTCCACCCCTGAGCAAAGTGCTCAGATTTCTGGTGCTTAGGACCTTGAGAGCCAGAAAGGGTTGTCGCTGCCCAGCCTGCAAGCACCTAGGAACAGAGGTAGGGTCCTTGAAGTGGACAGTATAGCAGACACTGAAAAGATGTTAGGATTCTGATGGCTGGATGAGAGACAAGGGTGTTCCTGATGACAGAATACCATATGTAAGGGACAGGGACACACAGGAGTGTCCGTGTTCCTCTCCCACTGTCCTGCCAGTGACCCTTGACGGACAGAGGAGAGTAGGTAAGGCAGGATCCTGGAACTCATTTTGGTTATTGTTAGGGTATAAGGCTGCCCTTCTCTCGTGGAAGTCCCCTACACGCTGCCCAATGGCTGCTAGTCTCTTTTCGTTTTCAAAAGCCTGATGCAAAACTTGCAGTGGCAGACTTGGGCCCAGCACTTGGGACCAAAAGAACACCCTCAGCACTGTCAAGACTCAGGAGGACAGCATGTGCTAAAGCAGTAAGTGCGAGGCCAAGGGCACAAGAGCTGCCAGGGGCCTGGGGGCTACCTGTGAGCTGCTGGGGCTTCCTCCTGGGCTGGGGCTGGTAAAACTGTCGTCTCCCTAGCACCCTGTGCTTTAGTCCCTACTTGTCAGTGACTCCCCTAGTTTCCTCCAGGCCTGCTTGCTGGCTCCTTTCCCCACAAACCACCTCTAGCCAACAGGCCCCGGAAAGAGGAGCTTCGCCCAGACCCAGGGACCTTCCCGTAATCAAGGCTGCGGTGACCTCATCTCCCTGGGGCCCTGCAGGCGGGGATAGCTTGAGATGGAAACAAAATGTGTCTTTATTTATGCTTTTAATTTGAATTCTGGAATTGGCCCAGCATGGTAATACATTTAACATCAGTAAAATGCTGAAGAAAGATAGATCTGACTTTCAGCAACCACCTCCCACCCACTTTGCCCCCTGAGAGACCCCTGCACATATCCCTGTCCTCTGCACATGCATCAGGGCACGTTCCTCTCTTCCTAGTGCAGGTCCATGGGCCCATAGGAGCTATGTTGTAAACCACTAATCAGCTAGAGTCTAGATTAATTATGGGCATCCATCACTGGCATATTGGGCAGGAGATGCAGGAATGCAGCACCCATGTGGGTACAAGGGCCTGGCTAGCCCTGCCCCATAGGCAACTGGGTCTTGGGTAAATATAGTGTTCCCTCAAGATGAGTTGGGGGCTTAGCTCTCAGGGTACTTGAGGTGAGAGTACTCCGATATATTACTACTATACCTGTGTCCTATCCTCCCTTCCAGGACTTCTTGGGGGGATAGCAAGACTCCTGAGGATTCGGGTATCCAGATTCCTCAGTGCCTTAGCCCTGACTCTGATCAGATCATAATCCTTTGCTAAAACCTTGTACTTCCCTTTCCCACCCTCTATCCAGCCTTCTCTTCCCCACAGAGGAGCCCAGTATGATGCCTGGGCTCCTTTCTACCTTTCCAGGTTGAGTTACATCCAGCTCCTGCTTTTGGGAGGAAGTGCTCTGTGAAAGGGCCTGATAGGTTCCAAGGCAGGGATCCCACTGGGTAAGGACTGGGGTCATGGCAGCCCAGCTAATAGTAGAAGTCCAAGAGGCCCAGGAGTATAGTTTGACAAGGGCTTATGATGTGGCAGGACCACAGAAGGCAGAGGACTTGGGTTCTGTTTTCTTAGAGGGAATAAAAGAAATGGCCTGGTGACCTGGACCAGGAGGCCACTCTTGTTTGAGGTTGTCTCTCCATCAGATGGGCAGTCTCTGGTTCTAGGGGGCTCAGAACGTGCTAATGGCAGCATGAGTAGTCTCTGCTCTCAAAGAGGCAAATTTCAGGGGAGCTGTAGGCTTCACTGTGGGCTACACAGGTCCCCAGTCATTCACCACGCTTCTGTGCAGACCTTCCTGCATGTTCTGCACAGGGCCCAAGAGCTGGCAAAGTCTGACTGTCCTGGCTATGAGAATAAAGGACAGTGTTTGGCTGACTGCATTCCTGACTGGTAGGCACTCCATCCATCTTACACATACCACCGGCCACAGAACTCCAGGCTTCACTACTTTGAGGTCTCCCATGTCGTGAACTTGACTGGGAGCCTCAACCATAATCAAGTATCCTGTGAGTTTAGGTAGCGTGGTGAGAGTGGGCAGGTCTTGTTTGGTCATAATCACACCTTTGGACAACCAGCCCTTCCCTATAGAGTGGCCATATTTTGGCCCCTTACTCTGCTGATTCCTAGCCCTTTGGTACTTTCTCAGTCACCTGTAAGATTAAGTCCATACCTGGCTAGCAGCAAAAGCAACAAGTCTAGAACCTCACTGTGACAAAGGTGCACATGATTCATTCAGACCATTTCTCAACACTCCCAGAGAGTCAGAAGAACAGAACACACTAGAAAAACATCAGAGAAAGGGAAAGAATCCCAGCAAACAGCGCTGAGAAGTGTGGCTCTCACATCCTGACACAAAGATACTTCTCAAGGGCACTCCCCATGAGGGCGTGGCCAAAATGGCCCGACTGCCCCACTGACCCCACTGCATAGCTGTTACCACTGGTCGCTTGGTTTGGAGCACGAGAGTCACACATCACTGGGGAATCACACCATGGCTGAGCACCAGGGATTGGCCTGGTGATGCCCTGGCGGTGGGGGAGGGTGGCATGTATCCCAGGCCAGCTGTGCCTCGGGGGAGGCCAACTGGAAGGCGTGGAGAATCAGCCATTTCCTCCACCTGAAGGAGCCCCTGAGGACAGCAGCAGCAACTGGCAGGCAGCACCCGGCATCTGCCCCAGAGCTTTGGCCAGGGTTCCATGGGGAAATGCTAAAAAACAAAGTCGACTCTTTTTGGGGTTGGGGGAGGGGGCAAGGGGAGAGAAAAACAATCTTCTCAGCCGCTCAAAGCATGAAAACAAGTGGAAAATGATCAGTCTGGTTTTCCATAAGTCAAAACAGGAGGATCATGTTCCCAGACTCCGAGGGAAATGCCCTTGCTCTCCTCTCCTGCCTGGTGCCTGGCACAGGAGCCGGTCCTGGCAGCTGGTGGCTCCAGGTTTCTAAAGGCAGGCGGTGGGTGCTGGGTGAATAGACAGCACCCTGGCACACAAAGAAGCCTTCTCTCCCCCTGTGCCAGAGTGCCCCCTCTGAGCCCTATGCCCCTCTAGCCCAGCCTCTGTGGGCGAGTGGGCACTCACTGTGACACGTGGGTTATGGGGACCAGCAGCGTCTCCCCTTCCAAGTCCAGGTCCTCAGCGAAACTGTTGGTTCTCAGAAAGTGGGCTGGGTTTACATCCAGAAGCGTGGGGCTCTTCCTCACTGTAGAAAGGGTAAGTGACAGCACATTAGGTCTCCACTTGGGGCTGGATGGTGAAGGGGCCACAAAAGTGGGCTCACATGCCCACCTGTCCACCCTTGCCTCTCACTGCTATGGGAGAGATTTGTGAACTCTCAGGCTCAGATGAGAAGTACAGATGGTGCCCAGAAGCTTCTTCAGCCTCAGGCACTGGTATGAGGTGGGAGAGGTGAATATTTAAAATGGCTCCAGGTGCCTGAGACCTCAATGTCCAAGAATGGCAATTTAGTTTAGTGAGATCAGAGAGATTTAGCTCAGTAGTTCCCACACCTGCCTAGCAAGCGCAAGGTCCTGAGTTCGATCTGGTAACCACATACCACAATGCCAGGTGTAGTGACTCACGCTCACCAGCAATCAGTACCACATACTACAATGCCGGGCGTGGTGGCTCACACCTGTCATCCCAGCACTTGGGAGGCAGAGGCAGGAGGACTGCTGAGTTTGAGGCTTGCCTAGGCTACATAGTGAGCTCAAGGTCAGCCTGCGCTACAACATGAGATCCTGTCTCAAAACAAGAATAGCAATTCAAAAAAAAAATTTTGTGTGCACCAGGGATTGAACTTGGGAGCTTGTGCTTGCAAGGCAGATGCCAGAACCACTAAGCTAAATCCCAGGCCCAAGATCAAGAATAAAACATGGCACAAGTCTGGTTGGGACACTGGCTTCTACTGCCAGTGCAGTTACAAAATGACAGGGCCACAGACAAGGCAATAGGAGCCCAGTACCTTGGAGTCACAACCTTGTCTCTCACTGGCAGTGATGCTCTGTCAGCCCCCTATACCACAGGACAAGTGAAAGAAGCATCCCAGTAGCTGAATTCATACTCATATTCCTAGACTCCTCTGACTTTTGACCCAGGAGCTTGCTTAGAAGACTGATCCATTTTGTATTCACTTTCAACATAATTTTTTGTAACTTATTTCATCATGTAAAGTATTGCAATTCATTCCTCCTAAGAAACAGAATGATGGAAAGAGCACAACGGCCTCTCTTCCAGTGTCATCACTGTTAACCTGTAGATGGATCCCTAGCTCCTGCCCTGCCCTGCTCTGCTCATGGAAGTACACAGGCTGGAATTACTTTTTATATATGGAGACAACTCTGATTTTGTCCATTTGTTCCTGTTACTCTGCAACACACTCAGGTCTTCCTCTAAGTATGTTCAGGTGTACCTGATGATTATTTTAAGTTACACAATACTTCACATCTTAGTTCTAGTGTAATCAGTTCATCCAGTGTGCACTGTATGGACATTCAGGCTCTTTTAGTTTTAAGCCACTTCTTCAGGCAATGGTGCAACCAATATCCATTTTTATCCCTAAAAGGTGATGTCTTCAAGGGAGGCAAAAGGATGTATCCTTGATTTTTAACAGATATTGTGAATTGATTTTTGAGTAGATTGTAGCAACCAACATCCCCCCTCCTCCTCAAAGTCCCACGGCCCAAACTGGCTGTCAGTACCCTTCATAGATCTTACCAAACATGAGCAAAACCTTTTTTCTCATGTTCACTTGCACTAAATGTCTTTGATGGGGTTGGCAACTGTTTTCATTTCCTCTTGCAGAATTGCCTTTTTCCATAACTGTTGCTCATTTTGCTTGTCATTTTTAAGTAAATTTTTATATGTTGGAGACAGTAAACTTTTGTTATATAAGGTGTACCTATCTCAGTCCTCCTTTAGTCTTTTAACCTTAATTAACCTTAATTATGTTGTTTTTAATTGTAGAAATGTCTTTTTTTCTTTTACAGTGATACATCTTTGTTTTATGAAAAGGAAGATTGTCCCACACCTAAATTATACCTCTCCCTTCAATTTCTTTGTATAAATGTGTGTTTATTCATGTGTGTATAAATTTTTATACATTGAACATGATGTCTAATTTGAGAGATGGTCAACAATCATAAAATAAAAATTTAAAAGTAATATACACAGTCTTAAACTAAAAACTAAAGTAAAATGGAAAACTATACAATATTTTGAAGAAAACCACTGGGACCTGGGATATGACAGAAAGATTTGAAATACAATAGCAACAGCTCAACCAGAAGAGAAAAAGAATCAATGTATTGTACTTTATCACAGTTAAAAAATTTCAATCCCTGGTGCAAAACACAGACTTTGAGTGGAGTGAAAAGACAAATTACTGATTTGGAGAAAACATTTTCACTTCACTTATTGAGTCAATGAGTACACCTAGGATATGTAAAGAATGCTTATCATTTTATAACAAAAGGCCAATTTTTTAAAAGGATTAGAAAAAGTATATGAAAAGGTGCTCAACCAGCCACAATAATCATTAGTGAAATAAAAACCACAATGAGATACCAGTAGAACCTTGTGAGAATGGTGAAATCCTTAAAAATTAAAATCTAACAATACAAAGCACTCAGCAGGATATAGAGCATCTAGAACCCTCACATGTTGGTGGAAATACAAAATAGCACAGCCACTTTGGAAAACACTTTGGCAGTTTCTTAATCCCTTTGTTAGCTATTTACCCCATTTAAATGTTTGTATTTGTAAAAACATGTACATAAGAATGTGTAGCAATTTCATTTATAATTGCTAAAAAAACTAGGAAAAACCAAGACGTCCTCTGATAGATGAAGAGACAAACCATGTTCCATTTCTTCCATCCGAAGTGGAATACCACTGAGCAATATGAAGAAGTGAACTAATGATTCATGTAATAACATGGATGACACTTAAGTACATCTTACTAAGCAATGAAAGAAACCAGATGCAAAGGCATATATGTTATATGGTCCAATTTCTAGGACACTGCAGAAAAAGCAGAAACTATAGGACCAAAAATAGATTAATGGCTGCTAGTGGTTTGAAGCAGGAGTACTTAAAAAAAGATTCTACTGTATGATACTACGGTGGTAGATGCATGACTTAAAGCATTTGCCAAAGTTGACAGAACTATAACTCTCCAAGTGAATTTTCCTGTGTATGAATTAAGAATTAACCAGAAACTTGGGTGTTCCTAGGAGGAAAGCAGATTAAGATACTGTGTTACAAATGTAAGAAAGGACAGGTGGAAAAGAAGCTGGCCTACTGTTGCTTTCATAAACAGTATTTTGACTGGACACAATGTAGCTAAAGGCAAAAAACATCTCTGACATAAACACTATGTACTTTAAGGTAATTTTGTTTCATACAAGGTACTTCCTGTACAACAAGGTTATATGAATGAGTAAATATACTGGGTAGTGGAGGCCAGAACTAGGGCTGGGGGAGAAAGAATGTATGATGTTAGAAACATCAGTATAAACTTGGTTAGCTGAGAGACACAAATATATACTGAGAGACACCAAAATATGGACAACATTGTATGCTCAGATTATGTACGTACTTATACTTCCTAACTCAACACTGAGAGCACTTAAAACTGACATACTCAGAGCAGTAAACATAACAAGTGCCCACCTCATGGTTACTAAATACTATTATGTGCTCTGGTATAAAGAACTAAGACTCTGGATGAATGGGTGATTCTAAGAGCTGAAACCCGGAAAATATAAAATGGATCTGAAGTATTGTTTAGTGCCAGAAAGGAAGGAAACACAAAAATAAACATAAAAGAAAGATGGGGCATGTCAAAAGGACACATACCAACCAGTGGACAAAGCTAGTTAAACAACAAAATAACAATAGTATTGGATTACAATAAAAGTACATACTCCTTAGTCCATACTGAATAAATAATTGAAAGAGAGGCAAATCTTCCTTACTAAAGAACTCCAAACAGTAAGTGTAGAAAGACTGAAATAATAAAAATAGAAAGACACTACAGTAATGTTTACTGCAGCAAAGACCTATGAATGAAGACTGAAATTAGTAGGTGAAACTTTAAGGAGAAACCTCAGAGTAACTCCAAAAATATGTTTTAACTGCTGCAGTAGTTTCAACACATATTCAAATATTCTCTGATACACTTGTGCTGGAGCCAGAGCTGAACTCACCAGCCTTTGAATATGAGCAGGAGTTAAATGATTTGCTTCTAACATACAGAAAAGGAAAAATAGCTCAGTTACAGTGGAGGAACCTGGCCCCCACCACCTTAACCACATGGATGTGATACAATGAGAAAAACATCCTGCCTGTGTGGCAGGCTTCTCCGGACCATAACCTTAGTATAATCCTGGGAAAATTTAGACAAACCCAAACTGAGTGACACTGATAACTGACCGGTATTCGTCAAAAGTGTCTGCCTCATAAAAAAGAAGAAAGAGGAGCTGTCACAGTTCAGAGAAGATTAACATTTGCTACCGTAAATAAAAGTAGTGATGGATCTGGATGGAATCTGGATCAGAAAAAGGACAGTTAGTAAGTAGTTAAACTAAGGAAGTGACTGTTGCTTGATAGGGTTTTATTAATGTTAATTTCTTAGTCTTGGTTAATACATGAAAGTTATATAAAGATGCTAACACTAAAGGAAGCTGGTAAGCACAAAAGAATCTTATATATTTAAAGATAATGTAAGAACTCTGGGGAAAATTAGAATTAAATTGTGTCATATACTGATACAAATTCTCAGTGTGGAGTGTAATTCTGATGTCTATATATAATGTACCAATAAAAAAATCACATGCACACACAAAAGAACCATGGGGAAAAGTATAAAACTTCTATCACAGGCATTGAACTAGACAAATAACTGGAGAACTACACTTTCATCCCACTGACTAGAAGACTTACTACTGAAAACTTTCTCCTTAAATCTTAAAGAAAATTCCAAGGTTTGTGTGTGAACACCTTTGCAAGCTGAATCTAAAGTTTATTTGGGGTATAAAAGACCAATAATTAGTAATATGCATGAATAAAGTGGAGAACTTGTTTTACCAAACATCAGTACTTCTTCCAAAGCAATGGTCATGAAGAATGTGATGTTGATGCAAGGGGAGACTAACAGACCCATTGGACACACTGAGCATCAGAACATAGTCCCCACATATGAACACTTGGAGTGTATCAGTGGTCACCTGAAAGAGAATGCACTTCTTGATAAAATGTTTAGGAGCATTTGCATGTGCACTTGGGAAATACATTAAATGGGACCCTTAATTTCCTCACACCACACACCAAAAAACTCATTCGTGGCATTCCAGGGGATGGAAGGCCTTGTTATTAACTATAAAGTCTGTATGACTGGATATAGATATCATAACCTTGGGATTAGGAAGAATTTTTGGCTCAAAAAGTAATAACCATAAAGGAAAAAATTAATTAATTTGATTGTAGCGGAGTCAAGTCCTGATTGTCAAATTAGATTTTAAAGAGTGAAAAGGCAGCCACGGAACAAAAATACCCACAAAATATAAAGAACTCCTGCAAATCAATAAGAAAAATACAAGAGGCATAATTAAGAATAAGCAACAGACAAAATAGCACACCATAAAAGAGGAATCCAAAAGACTGATGAGCATGTGGAAAGGTGTTGTGCCTGACTAGCAATCAAGGAAATGTAAATAAACTCAGGAGCTCATGGTCCATGGGGGCCAGTGGCAGACTTCCAGCAGGAAACTGCACAGACATTACTTAGTTGCAGCCGGGAGAAGGGCTCTGAGTGAAGGGCTCTGTGCCCATGACATCCTTGGAGAGACCAGGCAAGGACTGGTAAGCCTTGAGGAATGTATGCACATTCAGAGGCCCACAGGTCTGGAACCTGGTGTGAGCATTTTACCGCCCCCATTTTTAGAGACTTGGGGCTGAGATTCAAGTACCCTGGGTTATATTATACACTTGTCAAGTGAAAGAGCTAAAACTTCATCCAGGATTCAAATGTTCTTTTGGAAAAATCAGAAAAAGAACACAAATACATATTTCAATGTCTGCATCACTTGTATACAGAATGAAAGAGCGGCTGTAAGAGGGGCCTGCTTTACAAACACCCAGGATGATAAGTGCCATCTCCAAAGCCTGAGGGCCAAGGCTGAGCCACTCGACCCCTGAGAAAGGCCCTGCGCTGGTGTTTTAGGAAATTAAAATGTGCACATCAGTTGGCTGTTCTGAGCGGGTGGGGCTTGCACCTGCCAGAGAGGAATGTGTACTCTTTGGTTTAATCCTGGGAACAGCACAAGGGCCCCTGCAATGAGGGTCAGAGAGAAGAGCTCCACAAGCTTGTTTTTCCCAATCAAAAGGAGAGGTTGCTATCTGCCAGGCATGTGTGTCGGAGACCGTTGGGTGTGCCTCTTCCTCCACAGGGACACAAAAGACCAGAGCTGCCACCTCCTCTTCAGTCTGCCCTGCAGCCACAGTCGAAGCAAAATTCTAGAAGATTGTGGGAGGAATGGGGGGCAGGGACTCAACTCCTCCTATATGTGCTGGTTCTGCTCCTTTTAGTCAAGGGCTTTGGACAAGTGTTGTATGCTAACAGGCCCTGCTGGCCACTCCCACTTCTTAGGAGCCCAGTGTTGGTCTATCACAATGATGTGAAAAGATAGACCAGCTGCAGAGCAAGCAGAGAGCATGGTGAGTGTGACAGGGCCGCGCCTCTGGACACCCAGACCCTGCAAAGGGCAATGGAGCAAAGCCAGGTTTTCTCTGTTGATCTAGTCAGAGTGCCTGGCCCTGGGGAACAAATACTATTTCCTGGTGACAGTGAAATCACACTTTTCTAAGGCAGTCCCGGTTTTTGATGCTTTCATTCCTTGGCTGCCTTTGCCTTGTGGAAGCCAGAATCTGGGCCTAAGTTTTCAGGGCAGAACAAAACAATTTTGTTTTCTAGGAAAATGGGAGGTCTGGGATGGTGAATGCAGCATCAGGCGTGGTGACTGCCCCAGCTGGGGCCGCCAGCTGCCAAGTCTCACCCTCTCTCAAGAGAACCGGAACCAGACTCAGCACAGCATCTTCCTTTCCAGGCAGTAGACCTGCTCAATAGGGTTATTTGCATTTTATTTTAAAAAATATGACCGCAGAAAAAAGACTGGAAGGAAATTATCAAAATGTTAATTGTGTTTGTCCTTGAGTGAAGGGACTTTGGGTGATTTTTATTTCCTTCCATATCATGTATGGGTTTTCAGTTTTGAGTGATATTTTCACAAATCAGAAAACAATAACTCATAAAAGTCTCTCTTATCTGTGCCTTGTTCTCAGGCTCATGGCCTTTCCAGGTATCATCCTGAAGTTAACAGTGTTATGAGTGTCCTACATCCCTCCTCCCCTCTTCCTTAAGTTGTTCATTCAGCTGGACTACAAAGAACTCTTCTCCCATGAAGTTCTCCAAGTATTTCCAATCCAACAGCATGTGACTTCACTTCCACTGCATTGAGCATTCACTCCTCCTTGCTTATACCAGGTCAGCATTCCTGTAATGCCAGGTAAGGGCCCAGCTTACCCCTGTTGCCCACTGCCCTCTGCTGAGTGGTGTTGGTGTCTGTGCTCTTCCTGGTACCTTCACCTACCTGCTCAGCCTCTGTCCTCTTCCTGATTAAAATCTTGCTTAATCTCCCAGGTGTAACCCAAGCCTTCCCCCTACAACAAGCTTCCCAAGATTGCTGCTTTCTCTGGACAACTGTGGGGCTTATATGTGCCTGGCCCTCAGCATAGGAACCCTGCATTCTGCCTCCCCCACACCCTTCCTGTGCCAGGCATAAGCAAGACTGCTAAGCCAGCACACCCCTCTGGATAAACTGAAGCTGCCCCTTTCCTCCCCAAGAGTGGCCCCTTCTCTTATTTCTCAAGAAATCTCCCCCTCTTGGTGGATTCACCAAAGCCTTGTGGATACTGCACTGTGAAGAGAACTGTTCCCTAGGGCATCTGGACAGCTGCAGCCAGGCTCTGCGTGACATCGCTGAGCTGAAACCCCACAGCCTGTGCCAGCTGCCATGCCCAACTCACAGAGCCAGAGCCAGAGCAGCCCCGCCACCACCTGTGTCTCCTCTCCGAGGCGAGAAGTAAGGGACACGGACAGAAAGTGGAAAAGCCATTCCCACAACAGCTGCCAGGAACAAGGCGAGGAGTGGAGTGAAAATGTATATTCACAGCTGGCACCCAGTTCCGCTTAGGAAAATACCTTGCTTGAGTGGACACCTGTTGTTTTTGCCTGCCCAGCAGCCAAGCCGAGCTTTTGGTAACAGCGTCTCAAATCTTCTTTAAAGGGGTTTCTCCTTTTCTTAGTAGTCAAGGTTCAGGTATCCCCTGCCCAACTTCTGAGGGTGTATTGTGGCCCCCACCTTGGACATTGGCAGCACAGTTGCACATTGGAGGCTGGTTTGTATCCTTTTTGGGGGCAATGAGAGCCTAGCTCAGACCATGGCAGTAATTATAAGAACAGAGATGACCTTTTTTCTTCTGGGTTTGCTGATCTGGTGTATATAAGCTGATGGCCATCTTGACTATTCAAAAGTGGCTGCCTAAGGTTACAGCTAAGTCATGGGGCCAGTGGATAGAGAAAGAGAGGGAGAGAACAAAAGAGTGAACAGGGAAGAAGGGGGAGGAGAGCAAGATCATCACAGCCCCAGGGTCCAGCTGTGTCTGGAACAGCTGGGTCCAGATGTGTAAGCCAAAAAAATGTGCCTTTTGTCCTTAAGCTAGTTTGAGTTGGGGTTCCATCATTTGTTATCAAGAGAGTCTTTAGGAATGTGTGTGACAAACTTGGGGGTGACATGTGATTCTGAGATGTGGCTGGGAGGGGGAGGTCAAGGTTACAAGAGAGCTCAACTCCAGACAACCCTTGCTGGGCTTTGTGGGATGGAAGGCAGGGAGGAAAAGGCTGGAGGGAAAGATGTTGGCCTGAGGCCTGGACTTCAACCCGGCAAAGCCAGGGAGCTCTGGGAAAGGGGCTCCCTAAGGCTGCTTGTGACTACTTTGTAATGCAAATCCCCAGAACTTCAGTGAGCCCTTTTCCACACGTTGTGTGAGTCGGTGTGTGGAGCAAAGGTGTGGAACATGCTGGGTTTCACATTTAGTCAAAGTGATCCAGAGTAGATTGGCTTCAAATGTGACAGTGACAGGGGAGTCAAGACCTGTGAATCCTGAGATCACTACAAAGATGCTGGGCTCTATACAATCCTTGAGTTTAGGTTAATGTGTACGTTGTCTTCCAAATGCCCCGTTTTACAATGGAGACACAGGCATCAGCATATACGCACCCTGGAATCAGTGCAAATAGTTTTGCAGGCTCTATAGTGGAGCGTGAATAGTGGAGGTGCTGCACAGAACAGGCAACAGAGCCAGGACGGGGTCAGCCCTAAGTGAGCCCAGGAAATAGAAAGAGAGCAACACAGCCACCCACAAAACTAAATCAGCCCACTCGGGTCTCCATGCTGCAGGAAGTCACTGTCCAGGTCTCCCAAGACACGTTTTCAGGGGAAGGTTCCAGGCAGCAAGAGCAGCCCCAGGAAACTTTAATATACAATGGAATCTGGGTTAAGCACTATCTTCTCCAAGAGTTGAGCTCACAGGACATTCCCCAGAAACCTCTGGAGAGGTGGGGAGGAAAGTTTCTGGAGGTCTTTGGATGAAGAAAACAAAAAAGTGGCCTTGATTTTCAAGGCGAAATTACACAGGAAGAAAAAAATGTTTTTAATCTAATTAAGAGCGATCTTTTCACCTTCATCACAACATCGCGGAAATGTGCCAGTTCTTAACTTCACACAATAATCAAAGCAATTAGTGAGGGAGAAGCCTTGGAAACCGGTGCAGATGTTCTCAGAATGTTTAATGGGGAAATGAGTTGCAGGCCTCGGTCTCAGTATCCGGCTCCAGGCCCTGGCTACCAAATCCAGACATCTGCTGGGGCCCCACCCCCAGGCCCCGAGGGCGCGGGCTTGAGAAACACAGGTCCCTTCCCAGGCTGCCTCCAGCCAGGCCAGATCTGAGGCTGAAAGGCTCCCCGTGGCTCCTTAAGCCAGAGCCTGGACACAGTCAGAGCCACCCCAGAGCTGGGGGGAGACTTAACGTCAAAATTATGTTAACAACTGATGTCAAAAGTAATCAACTCGGCCTTGTTCCCCCATCCCTGCTGGCTGTAGGAAGGCTGCGACCAAGAGGAGGGCAAGAGGCCCCAGTGGTACCTCTGCAAAGAACCCCTCATCATGAGCACCATTCCACGTAAAGATAGTAATATCTGCTTGTGCGCCTTGTGGGCCTCATTCTAACACTGGTAGATTTATTGGGTCCAGGAATCAAACTGGACAGTCCTTAAGAAATTTCCACTAATTAGAAAACATGTACAAGTGAGGGTAGTCCTTAGGAAATTACCTGTTCCAAGAAGAAGGGTGCATAGCTAATGCTAAATGGTTGTAGGAGAAAGAGAGACCCTGGGCAGGCAATTAAGTAAACCTCAGATGCTCTACTGGAGTGGCACACACTAGGAACATGGAGATAAAGAAGACATCGATCCTGTCCTCAGGGACACAGGCATCACTGGTCTCCACCTATGTACTACCTTCAGCATGCACATCCTTCACTCTGAAGGCTTCTCAGTGGGAACATCCCAGATACACTAATGATCACTAACACTGATATCAGGGCTGGTTAACTGTGCACATGGTAAAAGGGATGAATCCCCAGGCAAGTATTCAATGGTAAAACCCAGTTTCTTCCATCGCTGGTGAACTATAAGGCATGGTCTCTACAGACACCCCGCTGCCCACCTCAGAGTTCTTTCTTGGTAAATGACTGGCACAGCATTCCTGAATTAGGCTTTACATCCATGGAAACAGACCCAAGACAATGTGAGAGGAAGCTGCTGATGCATTTAAGAAAGGAAGCAGCAAGACGCACTGTATATTTAAAGAATCCTCTGGGGATACTGTGGAAGTTGAGAGACCACTGAAGAGGAAAGAACAACAACCCAGGAAGAGAAATGGTGGTGGCATTAACAAGAGAGGTCTGTGGGGAGGTTATGAGAGGGTGAATTCAGATAATTGACAAAACCTGCTGAGGTATTTGACAGGGTCATTACAATTTTTTTAATGCATAATTTGTAAAAGACTTTGAGGGAGGTTTGGAGAACAGTAGCATGCAGCTCCCCTTCCTCTGATTTCAAGTCTTTCCATATACCTTCCTAAAACATAAAGCCAACAAAAATTACATTTAAAGCAATACATGATCCTTCAGCAGTACTAGGAAGGAATACTATGATCTGTGAAAGGAAAAAACCAAATTCTGACCACATTTTTGCCCTCTCCCCAGCACTACAAGCCTGTAAGTGGAAAATGTCCCATGAAGCTTCACATATTTTCTCAGAAAAATAACTGAATATGGTGAGCAACATTGCAAAAATATTTCCATGGACTTTCCCTTCATAGATCCTTTTTTGAAGAAAGCAGAACCCCATAATCCACCTTGTCAAAACTCTGAAAAGTAGTTGACAGTTTACAGCAATTAAATGAACATCAAACCAAGTTATAATACAATGGTAGGAAGCCAAGTGTAATGGCACACACTTGGAAAGCTGAGGCATGAGGATAGCCTCAAGTTCAAGGCCAGCCTGAACTACAAAGTGAGACTGTCTTGAAAAACAAACAAATAGAAGGAAAGTTGTTATTTGCCCTCTCAAACACCCTACCCCATTCTTCCCCTACTTGGTCACAGATTTGAAGATGGAAGCCTGGGCCAGAGATTTTAGCTCAATGGTTCCAGCACCTGCCTGGCAAGCGCAAGGTCCTTGGTTCAATTTCCAGTAACCACATACAACAATACCACAACTTCAATCAGTACCACATACCACGATGCTGGGCATGGGGGCTCATGTCTGTAATCCTAGAATTCAGGAGGCAAAGGCAGAAGGATTGCTGAATTCGAGGCTTACCTGGGACACATAGTGAACCCAGGGTCAGTATGAACTACAAAGTGAGACCCTGTCTAAAAAAAAAAAAAGAAGAAAGATGGAAGTCTATACTGTATTTTAAGTGTTGTACAATAGTCCCTGGTTCTACAAGGAATGGAGATTTTACTTTAAAAGAGTTGGCTATAGTCTACATTTATTTAAGGATGCCAGAAAGACTGATGTAAAGTGATTGCCTTTATTTGGCCTAACTCGCAAGTGATTCAGGAATGAAAATATTGAATGTTACTTGCAAACATGGTAAGACTATTGAACAAATCACAGTCACTTGTGGAATTGGAACCTGAGAAAAAGATTAGTGGTTGAGACATAAATTGGGTCATTGACAACCTTTGAAGACCATCTACAAGAATTTCTCTGGGAAAAGAGCATTGCAAAGTTTCTGTGTATCCTGAGGAATTTGTAAAGCAATATGCATGTACAAGGTTCAATGCATGGTAAGAAAAGTTCTTAGAACACCATTAAACTTTTACTTTTGGATAATTTTTATACTCTCAAACTTCAAATGAAGGCTGAGAGGGTTGTATACAGCTAAACCTTGAAAGGATACTCTAGCAGAGCTAATTTGCAGAACTGCAATAATTTTTGTTAACTTTTTCTTGATCTCTCTGACACATGGCACTCAAGAATATCCGTTAAAATGAAATGAATGTAAGTTAATAGAAAAGGAACTACAAAGATCACTGATGACAATATTGACCTCACAGAAATATTTCAGATGTCACTAAAATAGCTATAGATTGGAATTTTTTTTTTTTTTTTTTGAGACAGGGTCTCGCTTTGTAGTTCAGGCTGGCTCTGAGCTCACTATGTAGCCCAGGCAAGCCTTGAACTCAGCAATCCTCCAGTCTCTGCCTCCCGAGTGCTGGGATTACAGGCGTGAGCCACCACACCCAGCACTGTGGTATGTGGTATTGATGGCTGGTGGGCATGAGTCTCCACACCCAGCATTGTATGTGGTTACCGGGGATTGAACTCAGGACCTTGTGCTTGCGAGGCAGGTGCCAGCACCACTGAGCTAACCCTCCGGCCCTATAGATTGGAATTTTAAAAAGGTCTTCATTTCCAGAGTTTTCAGGCATAATATTTAAAATATCCATTTTTAAACAAAAATACAAAATATGCTAAAATATATGGCCACTTATAGAAGAAACTATTTCTAGGGAAGCACAGTGAATTTACTGGACAAAGACTGTAGTCTAAAACATATTTCAGAGACCTAAAGCAAATCATGAACAAAGAACTAAAGGAAACGACATTAATGGACAATAGATACATAGACTACAGAAAAATATTAAAGTTCTGGAACTCAAAAGTATATCAAATGAAGAAACTCAATAAACTCTAGTGACTGGAGGATTACACCAGCAGATTAGGTAGAAGAGTCGGTGAACTAAGACATTGAGTAAAATAACAATTCTGAGCATCAGAGACAAGAGTGAAAAAAATGAAACATCAGAGTACTATGGTATACCATCAAGTACACAGGAAGAGAATTTCAGCTTCCCATATTTGATAAAAGGACATTAATCTATATGTCCATGAACCAAAAAAAACCCCTCAAAGGGTAAAAAGTCACACAAATACCATAATCAAACTGCTGAAAGACAAAAAGAGAATTTTGAAAGGAGTAAGAGACATGACTCATCATGTAGTGATTTCAATAACAATAACATTTCTCATCAGCAAGTATGGAGGCCAGCAGGGAATGGGGTGGCTTTTTTAAAAAGAGGTAAAAAATCATTTGATAAACAATTTTGTATCTAACAAAATTAGTCTTCAAAAATGAAGGAGAATTCAGAGCCTTGCCAAATAAAAGATGAGGAAGCTCATCACTAGTTGATTTTCTGTGTAAAAGGTAATTTAAAGACTCATGATTAAATAGAAAAGTCACTAGAGGGGCTGGAGGGTTAGCTCAGTGGTTCCAGCGCCTGCCTCGCAAACGCAAGGTCCTGAGTTCAATCCCCGGTAACCACATACAATGCTGGGCGTGGAGACACGCCCACCAACAATCAACACCGCATACCACAATGCTGGACGTGGTGGCTCACGCCTGTCATCCCAGCACTCGGGAGGCAGGGACAGGAGGATTGCTGAGTTCGCGGTGGCTTGCCTGGGCACCATAGTGAGCTCAGGGCCAGCCTGAACTACAAAGCAAGACCTTGTCTCAAAAGCAAAAAAAAAAAAAAGAAAAGAAAAGTCACTAGAAAGTGAGATGACATATGAAAATCTAACAGGTATTTACATAAAGAACAGCATTCTATTTTTAGTTTATAATTCTTTTGTGAATTAAAAAACATGCATAAAACATATCTAGCTAAAGATATTTAAATGTATGTTACATAAAATACATTTTGAGGCCACAGGAACATATAAGAGAATGGAGCTCTATGGTATTTTAACTTCTGTGTGTTATTGAAAGTATGTAAGTCCAAACTAGATTTGTAGAAATTTAGTTGTAACTCCCATCTAAACTGTTCAGAAAATCTCAAAGTATATGCACATACTTCGACATGTAAGAGGCTTAGAGGTCACTACTGTGTCTTAAGTTAAAAGTTGGACAGACTGAAAAGTCTTTTAAGATATATAGCTGAATTGATGTCAAAGAGCAAACCACTGCTTTCAAAATTGGTGCAGGACACGTGGATACAAAGAATCGCAACATAATAGAACTATAATCAGTGCTGGGTAAGAAAATCTGTACCACTTTATAAATTGCTAGTAGTCAGGTATGGACAAGCCTGTGAATTTAAAAATCCAGGAAGACTCACTCATGGGTGTATTTGAAGATAGGAAAAGTTGAAATTTCATGAGCTGTCTCCAAGAGCTTGACCAGGTTTTTATGGTAAACATGAGAAAATTTCCCTTGCAACGTTCATCATGGAAAGAGCGGAATGTTTTGAATATATCAAAGTACTTTCATCATAAAAGGGCCTACCTAAAGGGGAAATTAGTTTATTGGAGCCTAACCTGCTGGAGTTTCATCGGAGCCTAAATGACCTGGAGCAAAGCAAGTATTCAGGGGTACCCACCCCTAACCTTCCATATAGAAGAATAAAAATATCCAACTTCCACTCTGTCCATCCCATGTGAAACAAAGTGAGAAAAACCCTGATGAACATTTGGTAAGCTAGTAATCAAAAGCCCTAAACTTACTAAAGTGAGACCTAAACACAAAACTATACAACACTTCCTCAGTCCCTCAACTTACATTTTATTACAAGTAAACATTTACTTGCTCTTTCTTTTACCAATTTCATCATCTCCAGTTATTAAGAAAATCAGAAAGCAAACAAGAAAGTGAAAACACTTAAAGACAGCAAATATTAGAACCAAAGATGGCAAAAATGTTGGAATTAGACTGGGAATTTAAAACAACTACCATGGCCAGCTACGGTGGCTCATGCCTGTAATCTCAGCACTTGGGAGCCAGAGGCAAAAGAATTGCCGTGAATTCAAGGCTAACCTGGGCTACATAGTGAGTTCAGGGCCAGCCTGAACTATGAAGCGAAACCCCATCTCAAAAACAACAACAACAACAACACACACAAAAAAAACTTAACATACTAAGGTAGCTCAAGAATAAAGAAGATAGCATTTGGGAATATAGCCAATGTAAACAGCAGTGGAACTCATTGGGAAAAACAAAAAATGCTAACAAATGAAAAATGTTCTTTATGAGCTTACTAGTAAACTGAACATAACCAGGAATCATATGCTTCATTGTATTTAAAAAGAAATGTCCAAAACTATAAAAAAAAAAAAGAGAAGAAAATCTTGGAAGAAGTAGGAACGTGGAGAAAGCAGTATCCAAGGATATATGACAACAACACAAGGTGTAACATGTAATAAAAATGCTAGGAACAGAAGTAAAGAAAGTACAAGAGAAACACTCGAAACAATAATGGCTGAGAATTTCCTCTGACTGATGACATAAACCAAACTACAAGTCCAGGAAACTTGTAGAACAATGAGCAGGATGCATGTAAAACAAACAAAAAACAACCACTCCGTACACACACACCAACCACATGTAGGCATGTAATTTTCAAACAACAGAACTCAAAAAGTCTTCCAAGGAGGTAAAAAGAATGAACTCTTGAATTTAAAAGAAGCAAATACAAGAAGTACACATCCAGCTTTGCAGAAACAATGTGAGCAAGAAACAGAGTGAAGAAACAAAAAATCCTAACAAGTTGCCAGTCTAGCATTCTTTACTCCAGGATATAATTCTTTAAAGGAGAAATGCTTTCTCAGAGAATAAAAATTGAGAGCATTTATTACCTGCAGACCTTCCCTTCAAAAAATATTAGAAGGTTTAGCTGGGCCTGGTGGCTCACGCCTGTAATCCCAGCACTTGGGAGGCAGAGACAGGAGGATTGCTGAGTCCGAGGTTTGCCTGGGCTACATAGTGAGCTCAGGGCCAGCCTGAACTACAAAGCAAGACCCTGTCTCAGAAAAAAAAAAAAAAACATTAGAAGTTTTCTAGACAGAAGGAAAATAATCTGTAAGAAAGATATACCTGAAGAGGAGCAAGTAAATATAAAATAACTTTCTCTTTAACTGATCTAAGTGAAAGATAGCAGTTTGTCTAAAACAATTCTAGCAATTATTTAATTTTGATGATTGTACATCATATGCATATATACTTATATAAGTGAAAGAAATAACAATGATAAAAGGAGGAATAAGATTGTTATACCACATGTAAATTGATTAAGTTATAACATTATTTGAAGGTTGACCTGAATGTCCTGAAGAGTAGGTACTACAAAATACAGCATTACCATATCAAAGTACAAAAAAAATAAGCTTAGAAAGGAAAGAAGATGGAATCATAATACATGGCCAACTAAAATCACGAAGAACCAAAGACACTTCAGGACCGAGGAGTTGTGGAAAACATATTTCATGAATAATACCACACTCTTATGGAAAGGATAGCTCAGCTATCTTTCCTGGATTCATGGCTCCAGGATGATCTCTTTAATCTTTGTGTTCCTGAGGCACACTTCACAGATAGAAGTCTGCTTTTCATATCCATTGGCATGTGGTAAGTACCCTCTTTTTCTAATGCCCACCCTACTTCTCTGAAGTTCCATAGTCCTGACTTCTTATCATACTGCATAGTTTTGGAACAGAATGGGCTTGGAAAAACAATGCTAAAGAGAAATGCTGATCCTGAGCTGGCTGAAAAATAAAATCCACTAAGAAGCTGACAGCTGTCACATAAGTAGTATAATCACTATCTCTACTAATGCCTTTGACAAAAAAAAAAATTTCTGAAGATATTGTTGGGTAAGAGAAAGGCAGAATTTATGTTTGGTTCCTCAGGAGAGGAGCTACATTGTAAGAAACTTAACACTATATGGAAACATATCTCAAAATCTATGCCTCAGAGAAAGAGAACACAGAAACATTGGATTACCAACACTACAGATCTGTAAGAATTTAAGGAAAGCATTCACTGGTATCACCTGACATAGTGAAGTCATGGTAGAGGACATTACCTAAGACAGGCTGATTTCAGAATTTTTGTGAACTAGTGTGTGGTAGAATATTATATAGCCCTCATGAGGATAATGATGATATTACAAAGAAAGATGAGCAAAGACCTGCTATGCTGTCATTGAAGTTGATGGACACCAAGAGATCTTGAAGTCAGGCATTGGTATTAAGATGAACCTAGGTAAAGAAAAGAGGAGTTCTGTGGCTGTGCCCCAAATTCTGCTTCCTCCAGATAAAAATGACAGAGATGAATTTCAACTGGCTGAAACCCAGAATATCTGATGTTAAAATTGTGTGCCTGTTTGTGATATGAACCAGCTCCAGGAAGAAAACCAAAGACATGCTTTAGTATGAAAGATAAAGAACTGACCTTGAAATTGAAATCTTCAGAAGCACCTCAGTGGTGAGAAAATAAAGGCAGGCTGCACTGAGAACACTCCTACGCCCACTTGGCTAAAGTCAGGTTACATGGAGAACACTGTTGTATACCTGCTTGGGTGACTTAGCCCAAGAAAGTCATCTAATATGATATGAGCTCTGCTGATGAGAAATTAAAGACAATATTTTCTCAATATTTTTGTACAAAATTCCAGGATATCAACAAATAGGAAAACATCATATTGGACTTTTTCAATTAGAATTTTTTAAAACAGCAAATGGGTGAAATATGTATAAGACCAAGAAGACAGAAACATTAAAAGAGCAAAAAAAGACTACAAAGAAGCCAGTTGCAGTATTTCAAATAAATTAATGTCCACTGAGTTTTAATAGTCTAAGTACACAAATTAAAAACTCAGTGAATTAAGGAAGTCAGGAGTCAGTTATGTGAAGACATTCAACATGAATCAATGGAAAAAAATGAGTCTGTTAATTTCATATAGAGACTCTAAAGCAAGTAAGTTAGGGAAAGATGTCTATTTGCCAAGAAGCTGTAACTTCATTGTGATGTTTCTTATAATATCCCAAACAGTATATGTACAAAATCTCATTGAATTTCAAGGAAAAATATGTGAATTCTCTTTTACAATTGGAGACCATGTCAGAAATAAACAGATGCACCATGAAAACCACTCAGGGTATTCTTGAAACCAACACCACCATTAATGAATTGTTTATACTGATTTGCATAGACTGCATTTTACAGCAGAATATATGCTTCAAGTTCACATGAAATATTAATGAAAATACAATACATTTTGAGCCTTAAAATACCTTAACATATTTAAAAGAGCAGAAGAAATTCAGTATCTGCTTTTGGAATATGACACTAACCTATAATGACAGAAATACCTAAAAATTCCACACATGAAATTACAGTTAACATTTAATACGTGGATCAAAGAAGAAATTTGCATATTGTAGACATAAGACAACAAAATGATAATCTGTAATGTAATGAAGAGTATACACATATATACATGTACATACATATGTATGAATGAAAACAAGAAAAATTTAAATTTACTCTCAGCTCAAGAAACTATAAAAATAAGCAAGTAAATGTGAAACAAAAAAGAATTCATAAAATCAGTGGTCAATGAAGTTGAAACTGATAGAGAAATACTAACCCTACCCATAACCCCAACCCTAACTGATACATAATATTGAAAAATCCTATACCTAAACTAAGTAATGTTAAAGAGATTTAATAACAAATGTAAGAAATAAAAATTTGTACAATGAACAACTGTATTTTCCCAAAATTTATAACCTTGATAAAATGGGCTAATATCTTTAAACAGTAGTCTTCCAAGAGAAAGAGAAGCTAAATTGTCCTATAGCCATGTTAGAAATTGAACCAATTAATAAATATACCAAACAGAAAGAATCATGCACAGATGAGCTATTGGTAGGCTCATAAACATTCTAGAATGAAATTTTACCAGTTTCCTATAGTCCCTTTCAAAAGGAAAGGATAGTAGCAGTACTTTATACCTCCTTCTGTGAAGACAGCATCAGCCCAATTCCAAAAACTGAAAGAATTTAAAAATGATTATTTTAGGGAAGCATGAAAACACAACTAATGTATGTAGAAAAAATAATACATGAACAAAAGGAGTTAAGGAGAAAACATACACTCAATGGGGAAGAACAGAAAATATTTTCTCTAAAATCAGGAAGGACATAAAGATGTTCAATCTTGCCACTCCTATGCAATATTGTACATGAAATTTTAATCACTGCAGCTAAGCAAGAGAAAAAATGAAATACACATAGGAAAGGAAGGAGTCAAATCATCCTTATATCCTGTACTTAGAAGATTCTAAGATTTCACCAAAAGACATTCAGAGCTAATAAATTCAGCAAAGTAGGATAAAAAGTAATTTTAAAAAGTTAATATCTTTTCTGTTCATCAATACTGAAATAGAAATTAGTAAAATTCCATCCACAATACCTTAAAAAATATCCAGGAATCTAGTGAAAGAAGGGATAGACTTCTATCATGCAAGTTATCATAGACTGAAAAAAGCAACTGAAGAAGACTAGATGATGGAAAAATGTCCCATGTACATTTGTCAGCAGAGAAAATATTGCCAAAATGGCCATACTGAAAGCAATCTATAAATTCAACTCAATCTCCATCAAATTTCATCATTACAGAACTGGAAGAAACAATTGTAAAGTTCATATGGAAATACAAAAGATCAAGATATCCAAAACAATACTAAGGAGAAAGAGCAAGGCTGGAGATACCACATGAAATGATTTCAAATAAGGTACAAAAAAATGGTATAATACTGGCATAAACTAGACATGTAAGTCAATGGAACATATTAGAAGACTGAAAGAGCCAGGTGTGGTGGCTCACGCCTGTAATCCCAGCACTCGGGAGGCAGAGACAGGAGGATTGCTGAGTTCGAGGCTTGTCTGGGCTACATAGTGAGCTCAGGGCCAGCCTGAACTGCAAAGAGAGACCCTGTCTCAAAAAAAAAAAAAAAAAAAAAAAAAAAAAAAAAAAAAAAAAAAAAAAAAAAAAGAAGACTGAAAGAATTCCATGCAACATAGCCAACTGGTCCTGGACAAAGGAGTAAACATTGGAGAAAAGACAGTCCCTTTAACAAATGGTGCTGAGAAACTATGTCCATATACAGATTGAAGCTATATTCTATTTCTTACCCTGTAAGAACATTCTGAATAGCACAGCTAAAACAGGAATGAATGCCAAGAATCAATAAATGGAATTACAACAAATTATGCTTCTGCACAGCAAAGGAAAACCCAAGTGTGAAGAGACAGCCTATAGATTTCTGGAAAAACTTTGCCAGCTACTCTGCCCACAAATTATTAATATCCACAATGTATAAAGAGTTTTTAAAAGGCCAGGGATTTAAGCTCACTGGTTCCTGTGTCTGCCTTGCAAATGCAAAGTCTGGAGTTTAATCCCTGGTAACCACATACCACAATGCCAGGTGTGGTGACTCACGCCCACCAGCAATCTGTACCACATACCACAATGCTGGGTGTAGTGGCTCATACCTATAATCCCAGCACTCAGGAGGCAGAGGCAGGAAGAAGGATCGCTGTGAATTTGAGACTAGCCTGGGCTACATAGCTCAGGGCCAGCCTGAATTACAAACCAAGACCCTGTCTCCAAAAAGAGAGACAGCTTTTAAAAAGTAACACCAAAGAAAAAAACCAAAACCCAGTAGCTAGCCCTATCAATTAATAGGCAAATTAACCAAATAGACACTTCTATAAAGAAGTAATACCTGTGACCAATAATTATATGAAAATATGTTCAATATGTTTAGCTGTTAGAGAAATGGAAATCAAAACCATACCAAGATTCCATCTCGCTACAATCAGAATGATTATCATCAAGAATACCAAAACTGCTATCGAGGATATAGGAGGATGGAAGAGAGGACCTTCTGACACTGTTGCTGGGAATGCAAATTAGTACAGCCATTATTGAAATAACTATAGCGGTTCCTTTAAAAAAAAAAACTAAAAATAGAACTACCATATGACTCAGAAGTGAGGGGTAAGAGTAAAAGAGTCCTAGCAAACTCTATCAGTGTAGATGTTGGCAATCCTAGCTTCTGGAAAGTTTCACAATCTTGTCAGACTGACAGCCCACTTAGATAAGTCACCTGAAATCTACACAATAGCCTAGCTTTGTAAAAGGATCTCATATCACCTCCCAGTGAATACACAGGATACTGTAACCTGACCCCTTCTTGAGAAGTGAGCTATTTTTTGAAATTAGATTGTTCTAAGGGGTTAGAAAACGCTTATTTCTTTCTCTGGCACCTTACACACAGACTTGATGAGCAGCTGCCTTGTAGAACTAACTTGGCCCCTCAGAAAGATGGTAACTTAAACACAGGAAGCCTGTTTACCAGAAGACATGTTATGTGGAGGATACTGACCTACCAGAAAATCAGGGTAATACCCTATAAGAACAAGTCTATGACTGACCATTTATGTACTTAGGCCAGTATTAGGAAAGTGTCCATATGGTTCCCATGCACTTATCCTTCTCTATACACAGGCGCCTATAATGACAGGTTAGGGTGAGAAAATCTGTTTCCCACTGCTGACTTTTCTCCAGCAATATACTGAATGGACCTTGAACAACTATGGGGATGCTGTTGTCACCTCTTCCTTGACCATGTATAGCCAAACAGCAGAGAGAACGTTTACCTGGTGCCAGCAACACTGAAACTCCCAGGACTTTGTCACTGACATAATGGAAAACTGTAATTGCTTTTGCTTCACAACCACACTATCTGATTATGTGCTGCTGTCAAGATGGCATGAATGAGATCAGGGATTTAGCTCTGTGGTTCCACCACCTGCTTTGCAAACTGAAGATCGTGAATTCAATCCTTGGTACAAAAAAATAAAATAAAATAAAAGATGGCATGAATATCACAGGTAGGTGCTACATATCCCATAAATATCTTTACCTGTTCTTCATCAGGTATTGTGCCAACAACTGGCTGTCCAAATTCTTGGGATGACCATAGCTATCAACATTCTGGGAAAAGCTATCACCCAGCAGGGGTCATTATTCTCATGAGGAGCCACAAATTACTCTGTACCTTATGCTGTTCATGATACCTCCCTAAATTGCTAGAGTGCCCCCATTCTTGTGTCTCAGAGAAATAGTGAATTCACCTGAATCTACCATGGTATTCATTGTGCCCAACATCATTAATCACAGCCATGCCCTGTTGGAAATACTATCATGCCCTATTGGAAATAAATGTAGCATTGCATAACAAACCAACATCTCAAGGCACATCTTCAAGAAAAAGCTGCTTACTTAGAAGACCATCATGGGAAAGTGGTAAAGTAATGTAATCTTCTGGATATAAAATCTCAACAAGAGCACAAGAAATAAAAAAAAAAGTAAAGCAACACTTCAAGAACATAACTACATAGCAAAATCTATCAGAGAAATTGATGTAGATGAAGTACCTAATAAGGATTTTTGAAGAATGATGATAAAGAAGTTCAGTGATACCCATTCAGGACAATAAAGATAAATATTTAAATTTGGAAGACAATGTAGGACATGAATGAGAAATCAAGAAAACATTTTAAAACAAATCATGGTGGCTCATGCCTGTAATCTCAGCACTCAGGAGACAGAGGCAGGAGGAATGCCATGAGTTCGAGGCTATCCTGGATGACACAGTGAGTTCAGGGCCAGGCTGAACTACAAAGTGAGACCCTGTCTCAAAAAACTGAGAAAAGAAAGAAAGAAAGAAATGAGGAGTTGTACAAGTTGAAAAATAGAGTTGAGTTTTGTATCTGCACTCCTAGCACTCAGGATCTTAAGGCCAGAAGATTGCAGCAGGTTCTGGGAAAATCTGGGCTATAGTGAGCTCAAAGCCAGCCTGAACTACACTGCAAGATAATTTCTCAAAATAAAAAGAATACACCTGAAAGCCTTGGCACATTAGATCAAATAGAAGAAAATATTTCAACTTGAAGACAAATCTTTTGATCTATCTTAGGTAAAACCACACAAACAGAAGAAAGGAAAAGAGTGCTCTTTAACAAAAGGTCCATGAAATTTCTAAGTGAACAAATATCCACATTTTCAGAATAGAATACCTGAAAGCAAATAAAAAAGTTAATAGTGAGCCAGGTGTGGTGGCTCACGCCTATAATCCCAGCACTTGGGAGGCAGAGACAGGAGGATTGCTGAGTTCGAGGCTTGCCTGGGCTACATAGTGAGCTCAGGGCCAGCCTGAGCTACAAAGCGAGACCCTGTCTCAAAAAAAAAAAAGTTAATAGTGTAGAGGATTTATTTGATAACATTATAATAGGAAACTTCCCTAATATTGGGGGAGGGTATACATTTACAGGTATACATATATAAGAGGTTTATAGGCCCACAAATAGACAAGAAAAGATCTTCATTTCAGTGCATGATTGTCGAAAGTACAAGATAAAAATTATAAAACTTGCAAAAGTGTGAAGTCACACTTAGTATAGTCACTGGACAGTAAGTTTTAAAGATGAAATCATGGATATACAAGGAATGGATTGAAGTATAGCAAGTACTGAAACAAAATTCAATATGTAATACCACATTCAGAAATACTGCCCTTCAGAAATGAAAGAGAAATAAAATTTCTCTAAGGCATCTAAAAACTGAGGGACTTTATGATCAGCAGGTGAGATTTGAAAAGATGCTTCATGGAATCCTATGACAAAAAAATGAAAGATAGCTATTATGAAGGCATTTGAAAATATAAATTCCATTTGAAGAGTTTACTCATAAGAAATAGAAAATAATCAAATATCAACAAGGAAGCCATCAAACCACAAAGAAACAAGAAAAGAAAAAGAATAAAGAATATTCAGATCAAGTAGCAGAGAATCAAAATTATATTACATCATTACCAATTAATTACTAACCTTAACTGTAAATGACCTAAATTTTCCAATTAAAAGATATAGCCTGGGTAAAAAAAAAATAGAAAAATTAAAGAATAGGAAATATTGCAAGCAAATGGAAATCCAAATCAAGCAAATGAAAATCTAAAGCAAGCCATTAGGTGTACAGCTCATTTAACAACTGAGTCCAAGCCTATTGACTAGGTTAACTAAATTGGTCATTTAATGAGAAATTATATGTAGCACATACATTACTCAAAGAAATTATCAAAGAAAACTCCATGACTTATTTGCATAACTCTTATTGCAGTATTATAACATAAAAAAACAACATAAAAGTACTATACAATATATTGGACAGAAATTACAGTGCTGTATAAACAAAGTATACTGCACAGAAATGACAATGAAGCTTAAGAAACAAGATGTACATTTCTGTACAAAAAAAAGATGTGTTATAAGTCCAAGCAGCAAGTTATAAGTCTGAACAGTGTGCTTTCTTAATATGTCCAAATAGTTATTAAACATATAAGTACAGATGTTATTCATTTAATGACATTTCTGACAAAACAGATACAAAATCAACAACTATAGAAGAAACAAAGAAGATCACAGTACAACAATTAGTGGTTCAACACAAGAAGATACCACAATTGTAAATCTATGTTCATCTAATGTCACATCATCCAATTAAAACACTATTAGGCTGAAAGAGTGAGATAGAATCCAATACACTAATAGAAGATAACTTCAATCCACTCTCATCAATTATCCAGACAAAACAAGAAAGGAAGAAACATCAGAGTTAAACTGTATCATGGATCAAACAAACCTATCAAACACAGAACATCATGCCCTTTTAATAGCTGCACAATACCTATTCCCATCAGTGTGTGAAACTGTCTAGAGTAGGCCATTCACTTGCCTTTTTAAAAATCTTACAAAGAATTAAAATCATATCCTGTGTCTTCTGATCTTATTAGAATAAAACTAGAAGTCAACAACAACAGAAATTACACCAGATATACAAACTGAGCAACACACATTTGAATGAAAATGGGCCAGACTGAAGAGCTCAAAACAGATACAGCAGTATCCCTGTTCATTAGCTTAACTTATTTTGACAGACTTGGAAAAACTAGCCACATTTGTGTTTGTGTAGAAAAAAATGGCTGTGGGCATGTTTATTACCTGATGCAGACTTCACAAACAGAAACAAAAATTTCCCAAATGCTTCTGTATGCAAACCAAACTGCAAATAAAAGCATTCACTGAGGTACCAATGTATTTAAAATTTTCTTCAAATAAAACGAAAATAAAATATCGAAACTTATAGAACACAGCAAAAACAGTGCTAAGAAGGGGCCGGAGGGTTAGCTCAGTGGTTCCGGCACCTGCCTCGCAAGCGCAAGGTCCTGAGTTTGATCCCCCATAACCACATATAATGCTGGGCGTGGAGACACGCCCACCAACAATCAACACTGCATACCACAATGCCGGACGTGGTGGCTCACGCCTGTAATCCCAGCACTCAGGAGGCAGAGACAGGAGGATTGCTGAGTTCACGGCGGCTTGCCTGGGCACCATAGTGAGCTCAGGGCCAGCCTGAACTACAAAGCGAGACCCTGTCTCAAAACAAACAAACAAACAGATAAACAAACAAACAAAAAGCAGTGCTAAGAAAAAGCTTTATAGCAATAAGTGGCTACATCAAAAAGGAAGATTTCTCAAGGATTTAGAATGGAGCAACCTCAAAGTAAGCACAAAGAGCACCAGAAAATAAATGAAAGATTTTAAAACCAAACATAAAGCATCATTGTAAAAAAGTTGGTTTGTTGAAAAGGTGAAAGTGACAAACTAATCAGGAAAAAAATCCAAATAAAATCAGAGATGCGAATAGGAATGAAAACACTGATAACACTGAAATACAAAAGGTTATTTGATGGTATGAATATCTGTAAGAAATTGGAAAACACATAGAAAACCAAATTTCTTAAAACACATATCCCACCAAGAGTGATCCATGAGGATATAAAATGTATGGAGAGGCCAATAAAAAGAGCTAAAACTTAATCAGCACTAAAAGTTCCCGATAAAAGGAAAACTGGTGTACATGGCTTTCCTCCTAAATTTTTATACAACTAATGTCAATTATTCCAAGGAATTGAAAAAGGAGAAACTTCCAAGGACATTATATAAAGCCAACATTATCCTTTTACCCAAAGCAGTCAAGGGCACAAGCACAAGGAAACTAGAGCAAAATCCTTAATGAAAATAGATGTAAAAATTCTCAACAAAATACTACCAAATCAAATTCAACAGCACATTAAGAAGTCATTTACCATAATGAAGTGGATTTCATCCCAGGGATACAAGGGTGGTTCAAATTACATGAGTCAATAAACAATACATTATATTAAAAAATCAAGGAAAAATGATATGATCACCTCAAGGTGCAGAAACCTAGAGGAGTGGTATAGTTCATTTGGATCAATAAAATCTATGTAAGACAAAGCATAGGCAACATCATTCTTCATGGAAAAAAAGTGAGATCAAGACACAGGTTCCCTCATTGCTCCTAGTCAACATAAATACTAGAAGTTTTACTATTTATAGCAATTAGCAAAAGAAACAAAAGATATATATAAAAAGGGAGGATATCAATATCTGTTGCAAATGGTATGATTCTAAACATAAAAAAATCTCAATATGCTACCAAAGGTTGAAAAAACAAATTTAGCAATATAACAGAACACGAAGTCTACAGGAAAAAATACCATTTTTCTACCAGCTTGAACTACCTGTAGTCCATAAATGACTGTTCATTTACACAGCATGTACATGAATGGGATGTGCATGACTGTCCCACACCACTCAATTGGACATGGCAGCAAGGTACACAAATTATGGCCCCATCGTGAAAGTGTTAATAACCTTTCTATAAGAAACTTGCTGAAAAAGAAATCATGTAAGAAATTCTGCAAACAGGAGCTACAAAAAAATCACAGAACAAAATAAACCAGAGGAAGAAAAGACATCTACAATGAAAATTTTGAAGCACTAATGCAAGAAATTGAAGAAGACATGAAAAGATGGGAGAAAAACACCCCTGTTTACAAATTAGAATTTATTGTTTAGATGTACATATTACATAACACAGTGGACAGATCTAATTCATCTCCCTTCAAATACCAATGACATTCTTCACAGAGGTACATAAGTCGCATATTCTTATGGAAGCAAAAGTCCTCAAATAGTCAAAGCAATCTTGAGAAAACGAACAAACCTGGAGGTCTCACAATACCTGATACCAAAACATATTACAGAGCCAGGCTAACTAAAATAGTATGGTGTTACCATAGTAACAGAAACGCCAAACACTGGACTGTAACATAAGCAGTTCTAAGGGGGAAGTTTACAGCAATTACTACCTTTAGCACACTGAAGAAGAGGAAAGATAATAAATAACAAAAGTTATGCCATAGAACTACCATGAGAACAAAATGAACCTGAAGTTACTAGAACAAAGAAAATCAATGTAAGAACAGAAACAAAATTAAGAAAAAGAGTTAATACAGACTTTTTTTTTTACTGGGTATTGAACTTGGGCCCTTGTGCATCCGAGGTTGGTGCGGTACTACTTGAGCTAAATCCCCAGCCCTAACACAGATTTTTTTAATAGAACATGTAAACAAACCAATCTTTAGACCATTTAAGAATTCCATCAGAAGTTAAAATGGGAACCTTATAATAGATACTTCAGAAATAAAGACACATAAGGAGATACTATTCACAGTTATATGCCATCAAATTAGATTACTTAGAGGAAATGAACAAACTGCTAGAAAAATACATCCTGTTAAAAGTGAATCAGCAAGAAATAGAAAGCCAGAAGAGACTAATAACAAGATTAAAATAATGATAAATATCCCACCAAAGAGAAGCCCGGTACCAAATTGTTTCATGGCTGGATAGTAATAAATATATATATAAACAACAGAATATTCCAAAGCACATATGAGAAGCAACACTTGAATGCATACTCTTTCCTGATTTAAAGTTAGGAGATACAATAATCAACACAGTACAATGATGTCATAAAAATACACATCACGCTAAGAAAGAGAACCCTAAAAAACAAATAGTCAATGAAGTTTTGAAAAAGACAATGAAAACTGGATTCTACATGTGAAAATATGAAATTGAGTCTTTACTTTATACCATATATCAAAATCAACTCAAAGTGAGTAAAATACCTAAATGTAAGACCTGGAAAGGAAACAGAGATAAAAATTTTCATTGGCCTTGACAATGGTATTTTGGATATTACACCAAAAGATTAGACTATGTAAGCAAAAGTGAATAAATAGAACGTCATTAAACTAAAAAAAAGCATCCCCATAAAAAAGAAAACAACCAATAAAATGAAAGGCAACCTAAGGATTGGGGAAATTTTATTGCATAAAGAGTTAATATCTAAAATGTACGAAGACCTCATACATGTTAATGGAAAACATACCCTGATTCAAAAATAAGCAGAAGGCCTGAACAGATAGGTCTTAAAAGGTATATGAAAAGATGTTCAACATTACTAATCATTAGGAAAATGCAAAAGAAAGGTGGTATTGGCCAGAGTATACAAAATGAAAACTCTACATTATTGGAGTACATGTATATTGGTAAAGCCATTACAAGAAACCACTTATAGGAGCCAGAGATTTAGCTGAGTGGTTCTGGTGCCTGCCTGGCAAGCACAAGGTCCCTGGTTTGATTCCTGGTAACCACATACAATACTGGGCATGGTGACTCATGCTCACCAGCAATCAGTACCACATGCCATAGTGCTGGGTGTGGTGGCTCACACCTGTAATCCCAGCGTTGGGAGGCAGAGGCAGGAGGATTGCTGAGTTTGAGGCTTGCCTGGGCTACACAGAGATCTCAGGGCCAGCCTAAACTGTAAAGTGAGACCCTAAAGCAAGACCCTGTCTCAAAAAGTAAAAAACATATTTATAGCATCAAAAATAATACTTGTAATAAATTTCATCAAGAATGTGAAAGCCCTATCTACTGAAAAGTATAAAGACTGATAAATTGAAAATGACACCAATAAATGCAAAGATTCTATGCTCATAGAAACTAACAGTTATTGTTAAAATGGACATAGTTTCTGAACCAATATATGAATTCAATGACTGTCAAAATCCCAGAATCCTAAAAAAAATCCTAGAGAATTAGTAAACCAGAAGTTGTTTATTTTTTTGAAAGTAGCCAAAATTAGAAAGCTTTACCTAGACTGACCAAAGTCGGGGGAGGGACTAGAGAAGTTGCAAATAACTAAATCATGTCAACATAATGGTTCTTACAGAAATGAGAGAAATTATAGGAGAATACTATGATATTAACAAGTAAAATAGCTTAGATATAATGGAAAAGTTCATAGAAACACTATCAATATTGACTCAAGAAGATACCTAAATCATAAACAGACCTATAACAAGTAACAGTTTGAATCAGTAATCAAAACTTCCTAATAAAGAACACATTAGAACTCTCTGGCTTCTTTAAGTTATACTGAACATTGAATGAGCACTACTTCTTTTCAAACTGTTACCAAAACGTTGAGGAAAAGGGGGTATTTTGCACTATGAATTCAAAAGTTAGGCAAATAAACCATAAAAATAGTAAAGAGGCAAACATTATTAACAAAATACTGGTAACTCCAACTTGATAGCACACTGAGAGGATTATATACCAAGATCAAATGGTAGGTACATCAGGAAAGCAAAAGTGCTTCATTATAAAACATCAATGAATGTATGGCAAGTGAGCCTCAACTTTCCATATACTGACAAATGATTTTCCATATTGTGATTTTCCATATACTGACAAATCCCTCATATGTTGAAAATGCATTTAGTATGCCTAATCTACTGGAAATCACAGCTTTGCAGCACAGTGTATTTTTAAGTTATTGATTGGTCACCTTCTTTATCTCATGGCTGAGCTGGAGCTGCGACTTAACTCTGCTGCCTACTATCTCAAGACAGTGCTTTACTGCATATCTCCAGTGCAAGAAAAGATCTGTTTGTTCTTGGGTGTTTTTCTTTCACATCATGGTTAAGTAAAAAGATTCCTACACTTCAATCATTCTGATCACAAACATTTTGTACAACACAGGAGAATGAAAGACAAGATTTTATGGAATCATCTCAACTGACCCAGAAAGAGGCAGTTGATAAAATTAATTAATGTCAGGAAAGAAACATCCAAAAATGTAGTAACTGGGCCAGAGATTGGTTCCAGTGCCTGCCTCACAAGTGCAAGGTCCCACGTTTGATCCACAGAACTACAAAAAACAAAGCAAAACAAACAAAAATGTAGTAATTAAAGAGAATTTTTTTTTTTTGAGACAGGGTCTCACTTTGTAGTTCAGGCTGGCCCTGAGCTCACTATGTAGCCCAGGCAAGCCTCAAACTCAGCAATCCTCCTATCTCTGCCTCCTGAGTGCTGGGATTACAGGCATCCACCACCATGCCCGGCTGCTGTCAAAATTTTTACATTAAATGTACAAAAAGTTTTATCCATAGTAATTAGGTAACCAAATAAATAAGATCCACACTGGATATGAAGGTTTGATAGTTTGTATTGAAAAACATCTCAGTCAACAACTAGAGCTAACAATGGAGTTTGACAAAGTTAAAGGGTACATATTCAAACACACACATAGCTTCTGCTATATTTCTGTATATCAGTATAAACAATCTGAAAAGGAAGTTTACAATTAAAACTGGCAGTGACTTGAGCTGTCAGTTATACTCCACCTAGACACACAGGATGAGAGATTAATTGAAAGGCTACAGTCCTTTTACACCAAGGAATATTTTTAAAGCTTTAAGAAAGAAAAAGAAACACCTCTATGATGGATCTTGCATGGCTGGAACATATGTTACATAGAAAGAGCAGTGTTCAAAGTATATCTATAGAAAACTATTTTTTAATAAGGGAGAAATGAGAAAATATTCACATCCTAATGAACACACACATAAATTTTAACTAAAAAGCAATGAAATTGTTTACTGACAAGAGTTAGTTGAGGGATTAGGGTGAAAGATGTATCAAAGTAAGCATATTTTTCTCAGCAGACTCTGGTATCATTTTGACTTTTGGAAGGTTGTTAATGTTCTGTGTATTTTTAAAAGTTGAATTAACAAGATATGGACCACTTCTGGAACTTTGGAATGAGGATCTTTTCATCAACACACCCTAAAAGCTGGGTGTGCTGGAGAATGCCTGGAGTCCCAGATACTCAGACAGTGGATGTCGGAGGATTGCTTAAGCCCAGGCATTTGACACTAGTCTGGGAAACATACTATAGCCCCTTCACTGTAATCAAACACATATACACAGCTTTAAAAGCAGTGATAAAAGGCAAGACTGTCGAAAACAACTGTCTGAGAACTCTGGAAATTAGAGAAAGGCACATTACAATTTGAAAGTGTTTATTCAAGGAAAAAATTCTGCTAAATCTTTGTACAAACTTCAAGGTCTAGAGTGATTTCACTTGGGAATGTTTGCCCCCACCAAGCTCAGTGGCACAGTGGCCTTGAGAACCAACAACTTTATTGCTGACCAATAGTTCCAACATGTTTTTGTGCTCCACAGCAGATTTTATGCTCTATGTCGAACAAGAGTGATCTCAGGGGCCAGAGGGTTAGCTCAGTGGTTCCGACGCCTGCCTCGCAAGCACAAGGACCTGAGTTCGATCCCCGATAACCACATATAATGTTGGGTGTGGAGACACGCCCACCAACAATCAACACTGCATACCACAATGCCGGACGTGGTGGCTCACGCCTGTAATCCCAGCACTGGGGAGGTAGAGACAGGAGGATTGCTGAGTTCGCGGCGGCTTGCCTGGGCACCATAGTGAGCTCAGGGCCAGCCTGAACTACAAAGCGAGACCCTGTCTCCAAAAAGCAAAAAAACAAA